>MU888590.1:0-29476 GCA_036418205.1 Ostertagia ostertagi
TACTTATAGTAGAGGTAAGATTACCAAGGAATACCTTAAAAAAGGTAGAACTAGTTCTGAGAGGTACCTTGTACTCGACATTCTCCAACACAAGAATGGCAATGATAGGAGTTCCGATGTTCAAACCAACCGGCTTACAGACCCTTCCGTTTTCCACGTGCTCTTCTTAGAAACAACATGTAACCGCTGCGAGCTAAAATTAACCCTGATGATTATATGGGCTGAAATTCATGGAATGCCAGGTGGAAAAAAACGCACATCCCCGACACCTGCTACTTTTTGCCTTCAACTGAGCATCGTTTCAACGATGCAATTATGCGGATTGGAAACGCTAAAAACTTCTTGAATATCTGATTCTTTCTAGGCTTCAAATAAACACAGATGGGAATAGGAGGTGAGAGTCAGCGGTAGGAGAAAAGTGGGATCACCTGGGATGGGGAGCAACTAGAAGGGTAGAGGAAGACTATACTCTCGTATGCTATCTATCTTATAAGGCCGATGTCAGACTTTGCGAATCGCGCGATTCGCTAGCGTCTGCGGTCGCGTCGCGGCCAGTGAATCACTCAATTGGCTGGTACCGCAACGCGACCGCGGACGCTAGCGAATCGCGCGAATCGCTAGTAGCGAATCGCGCGATTCGCAAAGTCTGACATCGGCCTAACAACTTGAACCGCTTCCCAAAATTCCGGGATCGTCCGCCGCGTGCAGCCACTTGCGCAGGGGTGCGACGAGGCGATTTCGCACGGGCGCGGAATTTTCGTTCTGACGGTTGGAGTAGTGAATTTCTTGCAGTCAACAATAATCTTTGAGGGACGTAGATGTCAAATCCGAACTTACTTGCTCGTTATCACAATATCGAAAAAAGCTGAAAGAATTCGAGGAAACTGTACTCGTTCACATTGACCGAAGTTGAATGTTGAGGGGCAGACCTGTTTGGCTTTCCTTTAACATTCAAATTCGAATGACGCACACAGAAACTCGTCCACTGCAATTACGACGTCGCGGCCACGACCAGTAGCGCGGGGATCCGGACGATTCTGTTGACACACACCCTGAAATTCCTGATTGAAAGGCATCATATTCGGTAGGAAAAAAACCGTGGAGTTTCCCTTTTCATACGCGATAGAAGAGAATAGCTTGCCTCCTCAAACTGTAACTATGTATTAAGTAAAACTATGTATTCAGATAGTGCGTGAGCGAACAGTAAGCGGATAATTCGAATAAGAGTGAACTGACACTATGACACTTCGATCAATATAGAAATCTTGCTCTCATGCTCCCGCTGCTCCCTTTTATGTCACCGGTTTACGCGCGATCTAACGTTTGACCTCTGCGCGGGGTGTGGGACTTTTGACTCGTCCGAAATTCCGTGGCAACCTGTGCGGCGATTTGGACGGTTGACGGATTACTTGGACATTCCTAGATGGTCCTGCCGTGAGTGGTTAGAGCTCAGACAATCAGAAGCAGCCTGACTCGGCTCCAAGTCTCCAAGGTGGAAGGTGGAGCTCTAAGACTAAGCCCTTGAGTTGAGGAAACTTCGGGGTGGGTGAGCCAACTACAGTGTGGCAGAATTTTGAATTTGTTAGATAGCAGTAATCATGAGCCACTGTTCAGGCGAGAGAGCGCAGACGAGAGCATCAAGTCGAGGCGCTTTGAGACGAGTTCAAGCGAGTGGTGGAACGCAAAACCGATAGTCGACCGCCAGGCGGCGGATTCGGTCGCGGACGGATTAGGATGACAAAAGTCGCCGCCACTGTGTGGTACAGCTGCGTCAGAGTGGAGCCAGAAGACGATTCATCTTGCGCGGAGAAGCTGAGGCAAACTGGGCGTTGGTAAAGGGCGGAACTTCCTTTTAGCTCGAAGGGATTTGCGATGCCATTCTCTCGGGTGGGATAGGACATATGATATTTACTCACAGAGAATGAATAAGTGCCGGTTCTACTGCTTGAATTACAAGGCGGCTCGACTTAGCTTCACCTTTCGTTTTTATTTTAAGCTAGTGCAGATGCCACGATTCTGCGGGCGGGAGTCTGCGCGGCCTCTCATCCTTATCATTTTCGCGATTACTCTCTGCCTTGCGCCTGATGTTTCTCTTCCGTCGCAAGTCGCCCACAAAGTACAAGAGCTTTTAGTTTTGTTTTTCTGTGATTTCTTCCTTTTTCTTCACAAGCGGCCTACTGGATTCCCTGCGATTTTTGTAGCATCAGTAGATTAGCTATTGTCGTAATGATATATTATTGGTGTTTATCTTGAATCGTCTTCCTTTTTTCTTGTGATTTCACGCTACAACATCAATTTTTCGAATACGCAAAGCTTTTTGCCGGTGTATCAGGTCCAACTGGATCGTCGTCGGCGCTATCTCACCTTAACCGACACTTGTCGAGTCTCCGTGTATTAGTTTTTTGTTTCTTGAATTTATTTAGGGAACATGACTTTGATTCAATCTTTATTATAGGTAACTTGAACCGAACAGCTACCGAACGTGTGCTAGATGCTGCGCAAGGTCACGGCAGTTCCCGCGTCGAGTGAACCGGTTATATTGAATTTGCAAGACATCTCTGGCGTGGTGAAGTGGGATTGTGCGACATGGATCTTGTTGCTGAATTACGTCACCTCAGTGGACAACATATAGTAAAAAATTTAGGCCGATGTCAGACTTTGCTTTGAATCGCGCGATTCGCTAGCGTCCGCGGTCGCGTTGCGGTACCAGCCAATTGAATTCACTGGCCGCGACGCGACCGCAGACGCTAGCGAATCGCGCGATTCGCAAAGTCTGACATCGGCCTGAGCTGCTTTGACACCTTTCCGCGCTGGTGAAGGCGCACCGCAAGCCTCTTGCAAATTTTCGGGGTGATGCGGTAAATTCCGCTAGATTTGCCTGAAAGTGTGATATCTTGTACAACAGCAGCTGGCCCTGCCTTGTACACGTGGAGTAGTCAATATCCAATGTTGAATATTCCATTCTTTATCTGTGTTTTTCTTTCGCCAACGTCGCGCGTGATGTGCGATGTAGGACGTGCAATGGGACATTCTATTTAACTTGACGCGATTTCCCTAATACGCGCGCGACTCGTCCGCTGACTCGGCCTTCTTGCCGCGCGACGGGCCTCCTGGGGGTACCCTGAGAAATTTATTAACGGCCTGACGTTTCGACCCGATCGTCTTCCTCAAAGGCCTAAACGTGGCTCAAAGTTTGAGAAATGCCATCTACACCGCCAAACGCCTCTTCTCCCTAGCGTTTCTGACGGAAACGTTCCATCAGAAGAAGAAGAGAAAAACACAGAATCCACGACGACGCCGAGGTTCTGTGAAGAAATAACTTGGAGACCATTCTTTATCATTTTCTTAGGTAGGCATCGACATGATTGGTTCGAGGGTAAGAGTAGCTGAGTGTTATGCTAGGCAAGTACCCGAGCCCTAAGCGGGTTATCATCCACAGATATGTGGTATCGAAGTCCTCTTCTAGACTAAAGCGTCGTAGAGATTCCGCTCCGGAACTTTAACCTACAATTTGATAATTTTCAATCTGGGAGCTACTCTGCAATTTTTTATACAGGGTCCTTGAAGTACGAGACGGTACTAGGGCCCAAGAACTGGTCCCTTCTACAGTCGGAAAGAGGAGTCCCCAAGGGCAGTAGCGCATTACTACTGCGACACATAAGTGCGAGGCAACGGTGCTCAAGGCCTTGCGTTGTGTGCTGCCGTGCTGCCATGCCACAGCATACGTGTCTGCGATCTCTCGCGTTTTCCTCTCCTCGCAGCGCTATGTCTCTCCGTCATACCACGATCCGGCCTCAAGAAGGAAATTCAGTGTTTTCTATGGTGCTTTTTGCTTTTTCTTCCCACTAATTTCCTCATTGCACTTCTTGCCTAATTTTCAAACAAAACACATCAACTCAATCCCAATCGTGCTCGAATAGACCGATGGCGGTTGTGGGCGGCTTGCTCCTACCTACTCTAGAATTCTCTGAATTTGGAAACAGAGATGAGGGGGTTTAGTTCTTTTGCTGTATCTTCTTGGAAAGGAAAAATTCAAAAAACCGACCAAAAATGCGCGTTTTTTAAGTAAAAATTGCACTCTTATCTGCGACTTCAAGCGCGAGAGCGCTAAGCAGACAACTGGAGGCGCCCTATATTTCGTTCAAAGGTCACCCTTTCAGTGATGCCGGGTTTTACAATAATGTCGCTGATCCTTTACACGCACGCCGACATACCCACTGTCAAGAATTCAAAAAGAGATGCAAGAGCAGGGGGAAGAGAGGTGTTGTGCCACGTCACATAACTGTTGTTGGAGGTGATTTTCCTGGAAAGAATTTTTTTCTTTTATTGATTTCCCAATGCGTGATTTTTCATTTTGGACTTCTTTTTCATGGTTTTTCAAACTCCTCAAAAATTCCCAACCCACTCTCAAATGGGGTCTTTATTTCGCTTATATCAAAACTACGCCAGTCCTAAAGATGCAGGACGGCCATTATACCGCGCTATGCCAGGCCCGTTGATCGTGAGTCAGTGGAAGAGCCTTAGACTTAACGTTACGAGTCGGTGTGGAATCAGTGGAGTTATGTTCTTTAACGAATGTGTATCCATACGCTATGAGCACCAGATGTGTACTGCATGTATTTAGAAGATTGCTGAATATAATTTTTCGAGGCCAGTGAAGAGGCGCAGATGGCGCCGGTGTAGGCTTGCTAGCACAGCCTTAAACTGGTATTTACCTTATTTTGTCACTCACCCATTAGCGCTAACTTGTCAGCATCATGTTTTGCTAACTGAGCAAATGTCATTTCCCTCAAATAACTGGACCGACGAATTTACCAGACTGAAAGTGCATTGACGCAAGGGTTACTTAGACGGTGGAAAATGGGTTGGAGAAGGGCGGCCGCTGAATTCGGCCTGCATTCTCAAGTAAGACGTTGATAACTGATGGAAGAGCTTTATACACGTTATAGGAGGAGAAGTGGCGAATAAGGACAGGGCTGATCAGTTGTATGGCGGGGAGGAAGCTATTTCGAGTGGAGCCCGTTTTTTTCTGCGGCCCACTGGAGGGAGAGAGTGCTGGAATGAAGAAGGAGGTGAAGGAAATGCCGCAAAAAGTAAATGAATCGGGATGTGGCACTTCAATTAATTACCGTACGAGGTGTTTTAAGGTTCTGCTTAGCGCTAGAGAATGTTAGTCTTCGATGATTTTATATCTTTAGAGGCCGCTAAAAGAAGTTATAATGGCCCTCAAATCATTGTCCCACCCTTAGGATTTGCCAGCCTTACACGAGCAGGTCCATGGCAATTTCAAAGCAGGCTCCAGTTCAGTATTCTGTCCGCTTAACGTTTTTTGAAATGTTTGTCGGTAGCTATTATTACTTGTGATCGCTTGTGGATTTTTTGAAAATGTTTGGTCAGGTCGGTCAAATTTAATAGTAGAAGGAGGGGGGGGTAGGGGGATATCGATCGTCAAAATGATCGTCGAAAACGGTCCTTTTGCGTCCTGCTTCTCTTTTTTTGGTGGAAAAAAATCAGTGGTGGCCTCGAGAATTTTTTCTTTTGAATATCCTGATTCTTTAGGATATAAAAACACTAGAAACATAGTATATCAATTTTTGAGAGCGTTGCTCAAGCGAGAAAAAATAATGCACTAAAATCTTCCCGGTGAACACTTTTGACCGCTACTGTATATAGCAGACCTGAAACAGCAATTTCTACACATTTTCTTCCATTTTTCATCCATCCTACACAAATTTTTTGTCTGTTACAAAAAATACCTCCTTTTTAGTTCGACCCTTCACTTTGCACCTCCAGGATTCCCCTCGAGAAAATTCCGTTCAACTACGAGTCCCTTTGTCGACAATAAAAGGCGGTTGACCATGCTCAGGATCTTTTCTACTTCATTCACGTTTTCTTTAGCATACATGGGCAGTATCAGCACGGTTTGTGGCGCACGTGTGAGCGCGAGCGCAGCAAGAGGGCACCACTGGTGGATTCGCTCATCGAGTCATTTGTTGATGTGCCGTTCATTGCGTTGTCCTTTGGAGATTACCCCGTGTGAGACGGGTGATGCTAGCAGCTTTACGTATTTTGTCATTATATATGTTCATGGAGGATGGGGGGGGGGTGTTCGGCCCGTTTGTCCTACCCCCGCCCTCCTAGCCAGCAGTCCCCTCAGCGCTCCTCCGCTCCGCCGGCTCCCACCCCCGGCGAGGGCCGCCGCCATCGTAGCAGTCGCTGCAGTCGTCATTACGTCGCCGTGCGCGATTAGTGCAGTTGCCCTCAGCTTCTCTGGCACACCTCTGATCGCATTACTAAGTAGTAGTTGTAAACGAGTAACTAGATGGCTCAGTTACATTTCTGATTGCTCTACATTTACTTTGACGCGTTTTTGTGGTTTTTAGCGCCAACTGAAGCTCAAACTCCTTCCTTTTATAGTTTCAGCCTTTGATTTGTTCGATTTCTCCATTGTTCCATAGTTCGTTAGTGAGAATTGGCGTTTTGTAAAGTCTCGCTCGAATCGATAAAGGCCTTTTTTGCACTTCGAAGCGAAATTTGCAATTGCACTGAATCGACGAGTTCATTACATCCAGCATTCAAGTGCCGGCCGTTTTTCTGGTCCAACAATAATTCATTTCGATAGTTTTCGGCTTTGATTCTACTGTTAGCTGATTTTTCAGTGCCTCAACGTATTATGATATGGGATGCCGCTTAACGAGAACCGAATCCACCGAATTATGCGAGCAGTCGAAAAAGGAGGACGAGAAACTGGGTCCAGTTTCGAACGGACAGACCGCATTGCTCCGACGAGACACACCGGCTCAAGTACTCGATCTTCCCAGGTTTGAACGAGTTTATCCTAAAAAAAGGGCTACAAAAAGCGCTATAAAAGGCCTAAGAGTGAGCCTACTGAATATTCTAATTGTAAGGTAGAACTGGAGAAGGGAGGGGGGGGAGGGCGAGCGAATGGGCGAATGTGGATGGCGCCCTTAAGTTCTTCTTCACTTACAGAAAGCGCAGAGGGAGGACTCTTACAAATTTGACTCGATGTTCTTCATCCCTTGCTGAAATGCTCATAGGAAGGTCTCATTAACTTGGCTCTCGTCCAAGGGCACGTCCCAAACGAAATTCCAAATTTTTCTTCATTTTTCCTTGAATATTTCCGATTCCAATATTTTTCGTCCAATCCTGCTATTTTCCTTTGACAAGCTTTCTATTTCCGCGTTATTCGGAAACTTCCTTAGTTTCCATGGAAGTCCTTTGCGAATGCAAAATGGCCCTACTTATAAGCTTTAAGTGCTGAAATAAACTGTGATGGATGGCTAGCCCTTCAATGAACATGACAATTCGAATCGATTTTGACTTTACACCAGAAATTTCGCTAAATAGTGATGTGCAAGGCAGTTTTTTATACACCTGGAAACATAGAGCCATAGAAATGTCACCCTTTCCCCGTGCAATTTTTTAGTATTTTTGAAAAATTGGCCCCGAAGGAGAGCGATCTCTCCGCACTCTATCCTCTTTTTTAGTCCAGTTTACTGCGTAACTGATTAAATTTCAATCTAAACGCGACTATCGACCAAAAGGTCATTGTGATTAATGATCGTGGCCAGAAATACGACGTTGGCGTGTATTTTTACGTCACCCCACGAGGTGATTTCTCCCTCGTCCTGAGGCCAGCCAAAGCCATTCTTACACAGCGCTGAAGAGTTTCTGGGCTGTTCGTCTCAACTAATAGAAAGCCATTCAGCGATTTCTCGTTTTCCAGAGCGGCTAAATTACTATGACAGCTTGTGACGCGCCGAAAACGGCCATTCCTAGAAGCCTCATTCTAGTGTCACGATTAACTGCGAAAACGGGCTAAAAGTTCTGAGAAAATGAGTGAAAAGGGCTCTCGTCTAATTGGAGGGGCATTTATAGCTGCTTAAGGGGCTAAAGGGACCGAGAGCCCAAGTCGTTCACCCGTTTGAGAACACCGAACGTCACTTTGCTCCTTTTCAAAAAAACTCAAAAAATGGATCCTTCCAGCTGTAGCCCCTACAAATTTTCTGTTAGTGCAATTGGCACCAAGTTGGAGTGGGACAGTGGCAAGCAGGCGCGCTTACCACGCGAGCGGTCCGGGGATCAAATCCTGGGTCGTGAGTCGCCCGGGCCAACCAAGCCTTCCATCCCTCCGGGGTCGGTTAATTGGTACCAGACTTGTCTGGGAGGATAAAAACACTGACTTGTACATCGGCTGGCCCCCGCAAGTCATTGTATAGGCCACATCGCCACTACGAATGTACAAATGGAAGTAGAATGCGTGCCGCATCCCAAAAAGGGATTGATCAACGGCAAATGCTTTATCCTTTACCCTTCATGTTTGGCACGACCTACTGCTCCTACTGCATGCACCTCTGCGCCTTCCCTCTGAGAGCACCAGCGCCAAAGTGAGCTCTGAACGGGGCAGGTGGCGGAGATGTTTTTAGAAATGTCACGTCCACTGGGAAAAAATCTTAAAAACACTGACGGAAACGGCCGCAGACTTTTTCTGGTCTCAGTAAACGTCTGGCTCTGTGTTTGAGTTCTGTGACAGCACTGGATTGGCTCTGCAAAAACCCTGAAATATAAGCTGGGGAGATTTGTTGTAGTGATTAAGCCATGTAATGTGTCTAAATAGATGGCTCATGGCCAGATTGATGGGTTACCTTTTTGCGTTGGGGGGGGGGGGAAAATATGTGATGTGCTCAGTTGTACAATTTATCAGTCATCGTATAGCGTACGATGTTTCAGGAATGGCTGCCCACCGAACAGCCTGTCGTTATCAAAACCAATCGGGTGAGTCAAACTAAAAGTCCTACCATACGTACTGAATGAATCATACACATGTTTTACTCATCAATGACACATAGCCGATGAAAAGACGCATTGCTTCTGTTCCGTTGCCTCATTTGCATGTGGATGGGAATGTCCGTCTCGTCGGGCGTACAAGTGTCATACTTCGTATAGTTATCGATTTTTGTGTATTTCAGGGAGGTCGAGAGTGCAAGTCAGGCGGATTTTTTTCGTATGCTAGACGCTAAAATTGCACATGTGAGTGTTTCTGTACTTTTCATGGCTAATCACAGCCCTCACTTCCGTTACAATCTCATCGAATCCCTTAAGTGCTTAAAACTGAAATCCCTTAGAGCTATGACGTCATTCGTAGCAACTCCCATAGAGTCTTTTGCGGCCATGTGATGTTCCTCGTTGAAGCAATTACTAGCCATCGAATCTCTGATTCTTCGCGGCCCTCCTCCCCTCACTGAAAGTCACGGCTGCCGAGAGGGTTTTTCATGTCCCAGATGTCCTCTTCAGGGTGAATGGCGGCAGATGGACAACCTATGAAAAATATGAAAGTATCGCCAAAAAGCGAATAAAAACCCTTCCTCGTCGATGAGATTTCCGCTATACGATTAATGGGATTGGGGGGGGGGGTGACGTTCGATGTTAAGAGCATCATTTCGGACATGACCTCTGCTGCCAGATGTACACATGCATGAATTCAGCTGAATTCTCTGCCGAAAGACAGCAAAGGACAGGAAGTTTTTTTTAGGCTGTTCGATGGTGTTTTTCCCACCATAGCATCGCGTAGGCAGCGGAGCGAAAATCCACATCGTGCTTTCATGTATCACCCTCCGCGAGCGCCCGCTGCTAAGGGCATCATCGAGGGACTGGCTATCTTTACAAGGGCTGGGGACATCGTGTTCCGGAGCTCTGAACGTCCTTGAAACCATGGCAAGCATTTGATTTTGTTCCAACTTTTAGGCCAAACCTCAGTGGGAAGGATCCGGAGCGCGTGAACGTTTTCCATCCCTCGGGTTCGTTCGTCGTCCTAGGATAGTCCTTATATCGAATGAGGAAGTGGTTCATTTATGCCGAAGCTTCTCTCTTCTCCGAAAATCCTTAGCCCCTAGCTCACAACTGCTTCTTCGGATCCGTTAGCACTGTAACCTGCCACCAAATACACAATTAGTTTGATAGAAGGCAGCGGAGGCGCCAGCCACTAGTTCCAACTACACGGGGGGAACAGTGCGAGCATGATACGTCCCGCATCCTCACAACGTCCCATTTTTATGTTTCAAAAACTGGGATGCGTAATATAATGACCTATTACCCAATTATAAAATTATTGTGAAATTGAAACATTAATGCCAAATTGTGAAAAAGGGCACACTGCGACGTGTTATCAACGTGTTAAAGGATCCCTTGACCAAAATATTCATGTTCAAACGTTTTGGGCGCTTACACCCTTGCCCCCCAGGTGTGAAAACGGCCGCGTCGATGGCAATCTTCACCATGGCGCTGTACGAGCGTGAAAATCTCTTGAGAAACATAAAACGGCTCGTCGAAGATTTCTTTCAAAACTCTCTCTCGGTGATGCCTCACTCCGCCACCCACAAGCGCCTCCGCGTATAGCATTCATCTCGAACATTAACTCCAAAAAACACAGTAGAGAGCCATGGTCGAGGAACTTCTCGATCCGTTTATCTGAGTCCTCTCTCTAACTGTGAGAGTAGTGCCGAGAGTGAACATCCGCGCGGAGAGCACAGACGGCACGAGCATGGCGAGTGTGAATGTCCGCGCGAGAGATCGTGTCTGATCGGGCAGAGAATCCTCGACGTGCCGTTGAGGAATCCTCAAGCGATATTCACCCTGCCCCTCCCTTATTTATCTAGACCCCATTTGGATCTTGTGTGGCGAAATACGTTCGCGCTCTATTTCAGGGTGCTGATCTAGACTCGGAAAACGAGGAATAGCCACCGGTTGTCGCAGTAGCCGCTAATCGTCGTCAATGCTATCGCCTTCGCCGCTGATGCCACCACGGTCGTCACTTAGCCTCGCATCGATGCCTCGTTGGTGGCTAGCAAAGAGAAACGTTCCAGAGAAATTTCCGGCATATCATAGAGTGATATTTGTTGTTCATCTTTCCCCACACATCCATAACTTGCCCCACATTCGTGTAAAGAAAAGCGTTGTCGATTTCGTCGTTTCTCTCCTTATATTCCGCCTCTTATTCATTTCATCCACTGTTGTTAACTTGAACTCGTCATGCCTTCCTGTTCCATCGCGCGCGCCTCCTCTTCCTCCTTTCCTTCTTTCACCCCACGACAATCGTATTTTCTTCTTCTTCTAACGGGTGTACATGCCTCTTTGATGCGTTTTGTTTCCACCAAGATCGTCGTCAGATGTTCGATCACTTCAGCATCGCCATCGTTCAAACAAAAGCACATCTGATGACAGCTGAATCAACGCGTCGTACAAGAGCCGTACTAGTACCATTTTTACTGGTTGATGCTATGTGACTATAACGAATAAATACGATCGTTCGAAATTCGATGAATTTTTTCCGTCTGCAATTTTTCCAATTCTGCCATAATAAGTCCACGTTCTCCGGACTTCTGTCAACCGTGAGGCTAGGCAATTCAGCGTTTTGTTGTGCTGTCTGGGAGCTCTCACACAAGCGCACTATTACAGAATCTCCGCTTTCTTTATGCCTCTAAAAGGCTTAGTCTTAGTACAATACAGAGGGTCTGCTTTTCGTCCTACACTGTCACTCCCTGGTTCCTGGTTGATAGAAACCACAGAAAAAACCTAAGCTAGCTAGCAGCTGGAAAAATCAAAAGCAATAGCGCCCTAATGCATGTTTTAGACTTTCTTACAGTATGCGCTTCAGGTAATAGGCGAACAGGCGATGAGGGTCAAATATGTAGCGAATGGGCGAATGGGCGATTAAGCGAATAGGCGAATCACAAAGTGGAATGAGAGGGGGGAAGGGGTAGAATTAAATTTCTAAAGATTCTGTTGTCTTCGTGTGTCTTGCAGTGCCTCGCTCGAGAGCGGTCTTTGCGAGCTTTCGTGTGGGTGATGCGAGCTCTAAAGTTAAATGTAGTGCCCTCTATCTGTTCGGATACGGAACTAACCTTTCAAGTCTGTCGCTGCTCCTAGAGACTCCATACCCCTAATAGCTGTTCTGGCTAATCGTTTTCCCTGAAGGCAATCGACAACCCGAGCTTATATTTTCGCGATTTTGTGTTTGAGTTTATTTGTACTGGAATAATGTATCTCCTTATCATCACGTTGCATATATAATTTATGTAGTGTCATGGTGAGAGTGGAAGTGCCGAGTTTTTGCGCAGTTTAAAGGCTAAAGGTGTTGATAATGTAATTGTCTTTCGTCATATTGTGGGCCAGGCACGGTGTTTGTACGCGTCTCTCAGCAAGGTTGTTCATCCAGTCTTCTTTAGGCATCTTTTTTTTTTAGTCGTCATTTTTTCTTTCCTGTGAACTCGTCTTTTACACGAATCAACTGAAAATGATTGGTACGGAAGCTTTTTAAAAGAAAGGTGAGAAGGGGCATGGTGAAAAGCCGACCGTCGGGCGTAGGGACGCGGTGAAGTTTGTATTTTGTAATCCGGGGGAAGGAGGTCGTAATTTTGGAGAGTCATAGGTAGACTGTTTAGGAGGTCTGAAGAAAAGTTTTACAGTAGGGAGACTTTGAAAAGTTGGTCGCTCTATCACTCCTTAGCGCACCCTCTGCCCTACTCCTACCCCCCCCCTACTTCTCCCCCTCCCGGTCGACTTGGTCGAGAGGCGTAGTATTGGGAGCGTGTTCATCTTAGAGATAGAACGTCAAAACATAATTGTATTCTTTTAGTGTTCCGGTTTGGAAAGCGCTGTGGTTATAGAGCACTCTGCGCTCTTATTATTTTCATTTGATATCAGGTCGATTGCGGGTGATATTTAATATTTGCTGTTTCTCTTGTGGGGGAGATTGACTGTTAATTGACCATTTCTTTCCAGAAGTGGTAAAATTGTTTTCCTGAGTGTTAAGAAAGAGTGCCCGTTTAGAGTGGGCGTATACAACAAAAGTGCAGATTGTGTTCACACGCCACAGGGAAGCTCCCGGCCCGCCTGTCTTTTTTGGTTGTGTGGTTGAAAATTGCTCGGGGACATTCTGAAGCCTCACCTTTTGGGTCCACGGCGATTTTGAATGGTAAGTGGTATGCATTTGGGGCGCACCCTTATGAATAGGCGGTTGGGCATCTCTTCTCTTTGTTGTTTTGAATATTTCAGCTGTAGACTACGTAAAGTTACTATTAGTGCATACAGACTATGGAAAATCATGTGATAATCTAATAGAGTACTCAAGTTGACAATAAGTGGTTTTGAACACTTAAACAAACTCCTTATGGTCGACTTACCCGCGAGCGGCCAAAGCATATCTTCTCTGAATCACGTAGCTGGTTGAATTGAAATTTTTGATGATGGGTGCTAAAGATTGAATCGTCGTAGGTGCACATCTCTTGTGAGGTTGAATGGATGGAATCTTGTTAAACCAGTGAAGGCTTGAAAATGGGTTTTGCACACTAATTGGTCCATTAGCCGTATACAGTTTCTAGGAGGAATGACTCGAATACGTCGCCTCAATATCGGATGGTGCCGAAATTGCGGAGCTAGGAATATCGACAAACTGCGACAAGGCTTGCAGATCTCCACAAGATACCGACCAATTTTTTTGGAAGAACAATCGCGGGAGGATTGAACTGAACCTTAAAAGCAGATGTTACGATGCTCGCTGGAGGTGAAGGAACTGGTGAGTGAGCAGAGATGAAGAAAAAACCGAGGGAAACGGCCTAATACTAGAGCAATGTAAGCCCTTCATACCGATTGATATCTGGGTCTTAGGACGAGTCGAAGTGGCGCTCACGTTAACACTTTGAATGCTCTGCTCTGCTCTGGCTCTCTGCCAAAACGGCTAGTGTGCGTCGTCGAGTGACCAGCAGCTGGGCAGCTGGATCTACGGCATATGGCGCGATCCCATTGGCATTGGAGCGCACAGGCCGTAATTGGCACATCCTGTATGGGAACTCGTCTCCGCGCATCTGCATTTCATTACACTCCCTTTGCCTTGGCACTAGTCCAATACTAACTATCCGCTCTTCCTTTTAGATCATTGAGGTCCTCCAAGATTTCTGAGACCCAACTTATCACATCGATCGATTGCTGAAGTATAGTAGTTGAGTGATGCGGACGAGTTGTCCGGTCACGGGAAGATGGTGGGGAAAAAAAAACAAACAAAAAAAACATAGTGGCCTATAAGACCCCTTCAGTGCGAGTTTGATCGCGCGGCTTCTGACAGAGCTTCAAAGAAAACAGCAGGGAAAAGGATTGCTTGATCTGATCTCACCCCGGTTAGTACCCAAGTTCTGTTAAATGTGGGTCGTCACTTTAATATTTCTCTTTCCCTCCGACATGAGTCGCCTCTTGCTTGTTGTTTGTACCATACCCATGAACCTTCAGCAGATAAATTTTCACTGAGATTTACTCGTTGCCGTGAGAGTTTACCGCCATATGTAAGGCCCTTCAGACGGCGCTAAGTGTGTATTATCATTCACAACGAATTATGCCCAACGGATTTTCCCATCAAAAGGGACACACCTGTATTATGTTAGCATTATTGTCCATATATATTATATTTTTCAATTCCCAATTTACCGTACATCTGCCTTTAGATATAAATAGGCCGAACGTCTATATTTCATCACTACGACTCGGAAAGTGAGCGAGTTCCTCTGCATCCATTTGGAATTACATTTGAACGATCACTCTAAGGTACAACAGTGATTTTGCTGAACTCGCCTAGATTCCTTATTCTTCTTGCGAACAAATTTTTAGCTGAATAGTCGGCTATTTGAAAGAGAAAGAGACTTTGTTAAAAACTTTTGGGGTTAGAGATAGAGACTAGGTTGGGTACAGGCAGTGGGAGACGGCTATGGGATGTCGAAAATGAAATAGCAGCGAAAATTAGACTTCTGCTGTATTCTGCTGTTCGAGACTAAGAGGCAACAAAATCGAGCGGCATTTACGATCATACATCGCTTATTTGCTTACATAATGTTAACCCATTCGAGACAAACGCTTGAGACGGTAACAGAGAAAAGAATGTTAATGACTTCAGTTCGTTGGACTTTGCCGAATGTCAGACTTTGCGCGCGCGATTCGCTAGCGTCCGCGGTCGCGTTGCGGTACCAGCCAATTGAGTGATTCACTGGCCGCGACGCGACCGCAGACGCTAGCGAATCGCGCGATTCGCAAAGTCTGACATCGGCCTCAGGCTGAGCCAAGTGTCAAGAAAAATTGGTTACTGATGCTCCAATGATCGCTGGTGTCTAAAGTGTCATTTTAAAAGTGCGTCAGGTGGTAGGGGGGGAGGGTGGAGTATATGCAACTATGGAGATGACCTCAAACCAGGATTTAGTTCATGTCATTCAACAGTCTCCCCCCCCCCCATCCCTTCCGCAAAAACAAGATACGACCTTTCAACCAACCGAGGTAACAGATCCTTTCCTATTGATCGTGGCTCACCCTGGGGACATTATATATTCGATTTCAACTCTGAAATGCAGTTTAATTTGAACAATAATTTTCCTGTCTGAAAAAAAAAACGCAGCGCCATCCGATTTTCAAGCCGGCGCGTTTATTCAAAAGGTCAAGTGCCAATTTGTCAACCCTTGTGAGAAAAAAGAATTGGTCCGGGAATCACTTCAAAAAGTGCAAGTCTGATTGGATACAAATAGTCATAGCGCCATTCTTGACCTTCGATCTTCCAAATCATTATTTACGTTGACAAGTAAAAAGTCGACTTTCCATTGTAAATTGGAAATCCATCGGAACTCTGTCTGCAACGTTGCGCTGAGCAAATTTTAGCATGCTAGCAAAAAACGGATCAGGGACAGCCACGGGAAGCATTGAATAAATAATCGAGAAGGAAACGACCGCGACTCAGATGGGATTCGGCCCGCTTTGCTTTTTCTAGTGTTTTCGAAACAGCGTTCGAGGAAGCTTAAGTGTCTGCTGCCGCCACGACCTTCTTGACTGATTTTCTGTGGTTCACGCAAAAAAGGTTGCAGTCAGCAGTCTCTCTGGAAACATGAAAAAATTACTGTGAGGAGAGATTAGAGAGCGAAAAGAAGCACAGAGTTGAGTCATGTCGTACGTGGAATGAATTAGTGCCGTGCAGTAGTGCGAAATCATTATGACTTGTAGATTAATGCAGCACATGAGGATGACGCTATCGCCATGCGATCATCAGAAAGCGGAAGTAGTTTGGGGGATAGTGAGAAGATTAATAATCAGCGAGTCAGAAAGCGTAAACTCGAGGTATATTTCAGTTAGTTGTTACTTGAACCTTTTTATTCCTGTCTCTCAAGGAACTGTGACCTTGGGTCCCACCAGGCTTGGTATCCTGCTTAACGTGGCTTGCCGATTCTACGATGGTTCTCGGTAAACTCGTGTTTCAGAGCACTGGCAAGTTCCTACTTAGACTCTAAGCGCATTACCTACTGGTGCATGTATGAGTCTGACTTGGATTCCACCCACGGCGACTTCAGACCACCCCATTCTTTTTGGGTTACCACAACGGAGTCGGTGGGTGTTTTGGCTTCGGTCCCCTTGTCTGTTTACTGTTTGTTGCTAGCCTTGTTTTCAATGTCGCAGCGCGTCATTTGGCACAAAACTAAAGAAGAGAAGGAGAAAGGAAGTGCAGCAAACGCATCGGCTAGAATGAAAAAGAAAACAATTAAGAAATAGAGAATTTCGTAGTCGATCACTCGCTGTAAGTAAGTTGCGCCATGCATTTACTTTCCACTCGAAAGCGGAGCTCATTTTAATGTTTTGATTCAGGTAGTCTTAAAATTCACTTGTACGTTTCTTTTCTGCAACCCACTTGAAGAGGCATTCGCAATCAGGCGGGTGTGGTTGCCCTCGATCATGAAAACGGAGGGAGGAAAAAAATGTGGTGTCTTTAGGTCGGAATGATCGGACAGCGCTTCGGAGCGAATAGCGATTGCCGGCTTAGGAAAAAAATCGAAAGGATTCAGAAACGAAGGTTTTTATAGCGTCCTGGTCTCAGAAAGAGAAACTGTAGAGTTAGTTTCAAAAGAAAGAGTATTCCAAATAGCGATGGCGTCTGATTTTGTTGGATGTTGTTTTTCCAGCAGCACCTTTGGCAATTACAGCTACAATCTGTTAGTAATAAGGGAAGTAAAACGATTATGCTCGAGGAAATGGCTGAGTTCGGTCTCGACACTGAGAGTGCCGCTAGCCGAGAATCGAAAAAGCTGCCTACTAATGAGCCTTTCTCATGACTTTTTGTGATTTCCTCTTTTCCATGCACCTACCATTCTCTTTTCAGCATTTTCTTTCCTCAAAGCGGAAGGCCTTACGGAGCAATATGGACAAGGTATGTTGCAAGGTCCACTGAATTAGTGACATCATTCGGGAATAATTCATCAAATCCGATCGCACGAGCTTCCGGGAAGACCTCTCTTTGGAGCATTTTGAGGGCAATTGATAGGATGCGAATCGATCACTGAAATTAGCTTATTGGTAAAGACAGATTCGTGTGGTCATTACCGTTTTGCCCATCCCAGTTTTCTTATAATCATCTGAATGGGCAAAATCGTAGGCCGCTCTGCAAGTGCACTTTTTTGCAGAATGGCCTGGCCAATTTCACCATTGAGGGATAAGTGTTTTCTGAAAACGGGACAATGTTTTCGTGCTGCATTTCCTCGCGCGGTGCATTAGAAATGGAACACTACGGAGAAGCGGGGAGGCCAGGAGGAAGCAACAAGAGGAGTTTTCGGCTGGAACTTGCCACTAGTCTGAAAAAGCAGACAGCAACTCTTCTTGAGGTCGAGCTTCTAGGAAGAAGCGGTTTAATGCAATTTTGACCAGAAGATTCAAAGGTTTCTTCCATTGGAGGAATCGAGCCGTTAATCAGAAAAATTCGCGAGCACAATCCCAGTTATTGTCAGACTCTCCGCGCTTTTTCGCTCTTCCTATGCTTTCGAGCGGAAGTGGGCCGTTAACGAGAGGCACTGCGACACGCCTGAGCTTCCCGAAGACGTCAACTAAGCCATTTCTCGCGAGCTGCTTTTCAGCCCCCAGTATCATGTCGAGGAACTTTAACGAAGTCGACCCCCTTTGCCTTGTCCCATGTGATACATCACCCTGAAACAATGATTGATGGTGAGGAAAAAGCCGTTGAACCTAACACCACCTAACATCCTTCTAACTTGCACTAGACCAAGAAGCGTCACATTGTAGGCGCACAGCAGTGGGTAATACCTGTTAAGGACGTACGCCGTGCACTCGACACCAGCAACTTACAGCGGAGAGAGTAGCGGGTCCCACCTCCACCCGATCGCCCCCCCCCCCCTGGCGAGTTCCCTGCTGACGCCTTCTATTACTACCCCCATCACCGGGCCAAGTATGATCCCAACCATCAAGGAATCTACAACAACTGCTAGATCTGCCCATCGAATATGTCGAAGCATCCTTATGCCTTTAGGGAAAAGAGTGTCTTATGTCACGATAAAGAGGAAAAGCATTAAGGAAGTTTAGATGCACCAAACCAAGCAATAGCTCTGCTGACAAGGGTGGCGCTTTCACAACGAAAGGTACGCTGGTAGCTGAGCAGTACTTAAAAGCCACTAGCGTACCAGTAAGCACCCCCACGTCCCCTCTAAACCCCTCCAGAACCTATCGTAATCGCTACCTTCATCGTAAGAATGCCTTCTTGACTGAACAATGCTTGGACTTTTAGTAACACGTAACGGAACCTAAACGACAACTCTCAAGGACGGACCAATTTCAAGGTCTGTGTTTGCCCCATTCTATTTATAGAGTGATCAGCAGATCTGGAATCATCGATTACATAAAGCGTTTTCCCACTCACTCCTCTACACACATACACACATACATGCTGAGGTTTGGAGAAGCAAAGCGTTTAGCCGTTACGGCGTCGGCGCATATCTTCCAATAATCATCTTTTCTCTTTGCTGCGTCTTGCCTTAGGGGGGTGAACCTTCAAAGAGTGCATCTAAAACTTTGCGTATGGTGACGTAGGCAACGCGCCTCGAGCATAGAAAAACGGAGGCAGGAAAAAAAAAATGAAAAAGGAAAAGGAAGTAAAATGAAATTGAAGAAAAAGCAAATGAGAACAAGGAGAGCACCAGAAATGAAGGCTTCCTCTTTTAGTGAAGCAGAATGTGCTGAGACGAGGGAAACACTGTGCGCCGAAAAATGGCTACAGGCGAAAGGGCATCGGGGTCGAGAGGACGCAGACGCGAGAGTTCGGAATGGCACAGCTGCAACCGCTCGAAACCACGTGAGCACGGCCCGGTAACCGTGTCGAGGCTAATCCGCACAGTGGACTAACCGTGGTGTACTTGAACCTAAATTATTTCCGTTAAAGGCTATCCAAACAACTCTCATCGTGTAAATGTGTCTTTAATCGGAAATGATGGACAGACGATTCGGACAAAACTGGATGCCGGCTAGGAAAAAAATCAAAAGGACTCAGAAACGAAGGTTTTTATAGCGTCCTGGTCTCAGAAAGAGAAACTGTAGAGTCAGTTTCAAAAGAGAGAGCGGTCCAAATAAATGGCGTCTGATTTTGTTGGATGTTGTTTTTCCAGCAGCACCTTTGGCAATCAAGCTCAAATTATCTACAGCTACAATGTGCCATTAATAGGGGAAGTAAAACGATCCCACTCGTGGAAATGGCTGAGTTCGGTATCGACGACTGAGAGTGCCGCTAGCCGAGAATCGAAAGCTGCCTACTAATGAGCCTTTCTCATGACTTTTTGTGATTTCCTCCTTTTCCATGCACCTACCATTCTCTTTTCAGCTTTTCTTTCCTCAAAGCGGAAGGCCTCGGAGCAATATGGACAAGGTATGTTGCAAGGTCCACTGAATTAGTGACATCATTCGGGAATAATTCATCAAACCCGATCGCACGAGCTTCCGGGAAGACCTCTCTTTGGAGCATTTTGAGGGCAACTTGATAGGATGCGAATCGATCACTGAAATTAGCTTATTAAACAGAATTCGCGTGGTCATTACCCATCCCCTCCCAGTTTTCTTATAATCATCTGAATGGGCAAAATCGTAGGCCGCTCTGCAAGTGCACTTTTTTGCAGAATGGCCTGGCCAATTTCACCATTGAGGGATAAGTGTTTTCTGAAAACGGGACAAAAAAAAAAAAAAACAAAAAAAAAAAACAATAGTTTTGTGCTGCATTTCCTCGCGCGGTGCATTAGAAATGGAACACTACGGAGAAGCGGGGAGGCCAGGAGGAAGCAACAAGAGGAGTTTTCGGCTGGAACTTGCCACTAGTCTGAAAAAGCAGACAGCAACTCTTCTTGAGGTCGAGCTTCTAGGAAGAAGCGGTTTTAAATGTAATTGCTGAACCAGAAGATTCCAAAGGTTTCTTCATTGAGGAATCCCGTAGCCGTTAATCAGAAAATTCGCCGAGCAGAAGTCCCACGTTTTTCAGACTCTCCGCCGCTTTCGCTCTTCCTATGCTTTCGAGCGGAAGTGGGCCGTTAACGAGAGGCACTGCGACACGCCTGAGCTTCCCGAAGACGTCAACTAAGCCATTTCTCGCGAGCTGCTTTTCAGCCCCAGTATCATGTCCAGGAACTTTGACGAAAGTCGCCCACCCATTTCCTTGGTCCATTGTGAAACGTCAACTTTAAAACAATGGTGTTGGGCATCCAGAAGCCGTTTGAACAACCAAAACCTGGCTTGCTTCCACTTTTGTCACCAGATCCCATACCAGACCCCCAAAGCGTTACAGCTGGGGCACAGCATGGGTAATAGCGTTGAGGGGTACGCCGTGCACTCGACACTCAGCAACATACAGCGAGAGTAGCGGTCACCTCCACCCGATCGCCCCCCCCCCCCTGGCGAGTTCCCTGCTGACGCCTTCAATTATTACCCCCATCACCGGGCCAAGTATGATCCCAACCATCAAGGAATCCACAACAACTGCTAGATCTGCCCATCGAATACCTTGAAGCATCTCCTCAATGCCTCGCGTCACGATAAAAGAGGAAAAGCATTGAGGAAATAGATGCATACACAAAACCAAGCATAGCTCTGCTGACAAGGGTGGCGCTTTCACAACGAAAGGTACGCTGGTAGCTGAGCAGTACTAAAAGCCACTAGCGTACCAGTAAGCACCCCCACGTCCCCTCTAAACCCCTCCAGAACCTATCGTAATCGCTACCTTCATCGTAAGAATGCCTTCTTGACTGAACAATGCTTGTACTTTTAGTAACACGTAACGGAACCTAAACGACAACTCTCAAGGACGGACCAATTTCAAGGTCTGTGTTGCCCTCATTCTATTTATAGAGTGATCAGCAGATCTGGAATCATCGATTACATAAAGCGTTTTCCCACTCACTCCTCTACAAAACACATACACACACTACATGCTGTGGTGAAGGCAAGAGGTTTACCTTAGACGGTATCCCAGTAATCATCTGCTCTTTGCTGCGCTCTTGGCCTTAAGGGGAGGGGGACCATTCAAAAAAAGAGTGCATTTAAAACTTTGCGTAGGTGACGTAGGCAACGCTAGGATGACTGAGCTCGGGGTAGGATAAAAACGCTAGGGTGTGCGTTTTATAGCGCGATCCCATTGGCATTAGAGCACACAGGCCGTAATTACCCATCCTGCTGTGGCCGGACAACTCGTCCGCGCAACACATTCTGTTCCGTTCCTCTTGCCTTGGCATCAGGCCAGCGAAGCTATCCGCTCTTTTTAGATCTTTGGGACTCAGCGAGATTTTGAGACCCAAATTATCAGATCGATCAATTACTGAAGTCTAGTTGAGTGATACGGACGAGTTGTCCGGCCGCAGCAGGATGGGCAATTGCGGCCTGTGCGCTCTAATGCCAATGTGATCGCGCCATATGACCGCCTCCCAGAAAGCCACGGAGAAAATTAGTTGCCTGGTCCTCTCTCGGTCTGGTCCCAAGTTCTGTATGTGACTTACTCTCTTGAATCCCCCCCCCCCTCTTCCCGACATGAGCGCCCTCTTTGCTGTTGCTGGACTGGTAACCCATAACCTTCACAGTTTTTCACTGGAATTTGCGGCCAACTGCCCTCACATTTGTCTAGCATGAGGATACAGTTGGCCAACATCGCTCATGAACCGTAAAACTGAAAGTATAGCAGACGCTACGAATTTTGATTTGTTTTGTTGTTGTTTTTTTGCCACAGTTCGCGATGGAATGCTATCACAACGCATTTGAACTTCTTTCCCACAGCCCATTGATAACGTTCAGATCGCAGATTGCAGTGTAAAAAACCTACTAACAAGCTAAGACAAACCATTATCTAGAGCTGCCAAAAGTGCAGACTCTGCACACATTGTTCGAAGGCACATTCCGCAATAGCAAAAACGGTAATGAAGCTCAAACATCAAACAGTAGGTGGTAATTTATCGAACAGTAGAAAAAATGGCAAAAGAAATTACAGAAGACGGTGAGACGGGTCGGGAAACAAGCATACTATGAGACACTGGGCGATTAAGTGAGGCCGAGACGAGAGAGCACACCGAGAACGGAGACACAGACACCACAACGGTGAGAGAGCATTGGTGCATTGGAGACGCACTGATCCGAACTTCTAAGCCTCTATCCTTACCTGTGATGTGAATGGGGTGGCGATAATTAAACAGAATTTGCCTTAAATATAGAAAGGAAGGTCTGGTATGCCTAAGAGCGTCACGGGAAGCCAAAATCTGCTCTTCTTCAGCTTGAGGCCGATGTCATAGTTTGCGAATCGCTCGATCCGAGCGTTGCGCCAGCGAATCGAACGTTGCACCAGCGAATCGAACTTTGCACCAGCGAGTCGAACGATGTACCAGCGAGTCGAACTAGGTACCAGCGACTCAATAGTGGCGGGACCCAACGTTCAAAGGAAGCCCGCCACTTTCAAACAGTGTCACGTGACAGTGGACCCTGTTTTTGAAAGTGGCGGGACTTGACAGTGGACACTGTTTGAAAGTGGCGGGCTTCCTTTGAACGTTGGGTCCCGCCCACTATTGAGTCTGGTTGACATAGTATCGAAGTTATCGCTGGTACAAAGTTCGATTCGCTGGTGACATTCATTCGCTGCGCAAGCTCGCGACGAGCGATTCGCAAAGTATGACATCGACCTGAGAGCTCATGGCCAACTCACTCGAAAAACAGCTGTGATTGGACGACTGTTCGCGAACGCCAATCACGACAGTCATTTTATAAATACAATGAAAATGTGGGCCTAGGCCATGAATGAGGATACATTTGGCCTTGAAGGGCTTGCATGGCAATACTATACGTAATAACTTCGTATAGCTCCAGATTTATTTGTAGTATTTGTACCTTGCATGACATATGAGATCAATCAATAAACTATGCCTATTGGACATCTCAAACGATTTCCGAGAAAAAAAAACGAGGAATTGTTCCTGATTTTGCTCGTATAGCGTAATTCTACTCCTTTTCAACGGGGATTGGAGGAGTCTTTGAAAGAGGAATAGACGTGGCATACATGTAGCGCCGAGAGAACACCGCTACCAATGACGCCCATTTGCCCAACATGAAAAACCAAACGGCGGTGATCCAGAAGTTCTCGCCTTGCAGTCCTGAATAAAATTGCTATTGACGTCATGAACCAATATTGAGGAAATATTTTCTATTTCTTGGCATGCGTCTGCATTTTGAAAGACACTGAACGCAATGGCTCAAAGGCATGCCCCAGGATCACATTGGTATGGCTCCTGCCCATGAATACGAATGTGTAAGGCGGGGCCGGCATAAAGAAAAAGGAAAAGAATCCGTCAAAAACGCTTAGGTTAAGGGCTCACTCACCTTCCTATCGGCTGTGCTAAGGGAATGAGAGACTAAGCGCGGAGAGGAGAGTATGAGGCGAGAGAGCGCTACAGATGAGAGAGCGCCAGACAACAGCCTGATAAGAGAAAAAATCTGCAGCTTCAGCAGCTTACTTTGCAAGGCCCAAGCGCTCTTGTCGGTTGGTTTCCGTGCACGGGAACGCCACATTTGTGATTGTCCTCTAGGGGTCTATACTACAGACCGAAATCGTTGCCTGGGTTGTGCCTTTAATGTGGCGGCGATTTGAGATGACATCATAGCGTGATGGAAAGTTGTAAGGAGGGGTCAGTTCAACGCCCTCAAGCGCGCTGATGAGTCTGGTTCGCATAAGTCTGAGTGACTCAGCGAACGCTCCGCCTCTTTCGGCCCGTCGTAAGACACTGCTTTAGATTTAGTGTTTCAGAGGGGTTCTTTTCTGCAGCTCACAGTAAGTGTCAAAAACGCATCAAAATTCTGACGAAAGACGATTGCGTTGCTCTTTCAAGAAACATAAGCTTTTTACAGCCACTATTTCAATTTTTGATGTATACATAGTATTTTCGATCTGTCACCGAGAATTCCCACTCTCGTCTTATATACGAGCGTCTGAGCTTTGATTAGAAATTAACTGATAACGCTATCAGTACTACGGTTTTCCCAAGTGCAACACCTTTCATGGCTTTCATAGATTGCCCATGCAAGGAAAACGCATGGCAATTGGCCAATATACAAGTCCGTTAAGCATTTAGCTTGCTGGAATGGGCCGAGCCAGTAAGCTGGTTGCATGGTGCCCACTATGGAGACTACATGGGTTGTCCTCCACTTACCGAAAAGGGCGTCTTGGAACACACTGAAGCGCCGGTTGGCTGGCCTTGCCTGGCATCTCCCAAATAGCTATAAGGAGAGTCTTATTCAGGGCCAACCACAAGAAGGATCATCAATGTAAACGTCTCAGAAAAGCTTTAGATTCTTGTCAAAGGGTTCAACTAAGCGTCCACTGTCATGAAAAATGACCCACAGGTTAATAGTAGTCATTAGGATTGAGCGTATCGATTATAGAATAGGCAAATGAAAGGGCGAAACATCAAGGTGAACTCGTCCACCTCCTCCCCCTCCCCCTTTCGCCCTACCCCTCCCTCTTGGAATGGTCACCCATATTTTTGTCGGAGTATGCATATTGCTTAAGTAGCTGCTGATTCCTACCTTCTTCAGTCAACGTCTGGTGCTTGACTCCTGGCGTTCACTAGACATGCTGTCATACCAATCATTCCGATGGCGAAGAACACCCATCCTGAAAAAGGAGTCAAATTTTTAAATAAGCAGAGTGGATTTTTTAAAGTATTAACTAATTTGCTGCCAACTGTAGTGATAATTACTTTAGCCAATGAAGTTGGAATTCAAGGAAAAAGTTAAACAGAATCTGGAGATTTGTGCAGACCAAGGGTCTCATCCAGTAAGGGGGGCATAGCGATCTAGAGCATTTCAAACCATGGAAAGCACATTATTTTATTGTAGACGTTCAGGACTAAGCCTTAGAAGGGAAGGAGCCCCCGGGTCCGTGAGCAATCTTGGTTTTCCCCGGGGGACTTCCTCCCCCTCCTAGGCTTAGTCCTGACCTGCTGACTAGGTGAATATTACTTTTCGTAGACGTTAATGTCATCTAGTACAAGAATACATACATTACACAAAACACCTGAAGAAATAACATAGGAAAAAAGCTGATAGCAGCTCGTAACTTTAAAGGACTCCTTGAGCCAAATTGGCATTAGAGCAGACCGTGCACCGCAATGCCCCCTCTTACCGGATGAGACCCCAGACCAAAGTTCAGGACGATATCATGTCTGCGGTTTCTGAAAGTCGTAGAAGCATTTGAAGTGCGGATTGTCCTTTGCCAGAGTCATGGGAGTCAGAAAGACAGGCGCTTTGTTGTTTATTTGTGAGTGTGTGTGGTGTCTTGTCAAGGGTATTAATCCTCAGTACACAGAAAAGTATATGGGTTTGTCTCATAATTCCTGTCGCATTTCTATTCAATTTCAAATTCTTCCCGTCTAAGACCGTTTCATTGCGAAATACGTTAGTATGTTGAAGTATGCTTCAAGAGCCTTAACAGCATGGTTTCGGAAGCGCAAGCCCTGACGGTTAATCAACTAGTAACCAAAATAGGTCAGTGACTGCAATCAATGATTATGCTTTACGATCCTCAAATGAACTCTGTAGCAAGGAGGACAACAGAGAAGATCAGCGCTGTGTTTGACTCAGTCTCTGCTACTGATAGGGTACTGAGCTAGTGGACCAATCGCAACGGCAAAGACGAAACGAGCTATGAACTTCAACCTCATACTGGGCCTGCGGTCATTTTTGATGAGCGCCCCTTGCACCCTAAATTGGGAGTGCCTCCGCACGTTGCTACCAGGGTATTGTAGCAGATACCTGAGCGCAGCCGATGCACCAGCAAACGCCATCAGTATGGCAAGACTGCTGCAGAGTGAAGTTTTGATGGAAACCTTATGGTCCGGCCGACCATGAGCGGGAGCACGCCTGATCACCTGGGGAAAACCCATTCTTGGATGGCAAAAGCAGAGTCTTCCCTAATCGGTCACCGGTGGAAATGAGTCAAGAGTCCACTGCGACAACAACATGCGGCACGTCTTATGGCTGCCTCGCAGCTAGGAAGCACCAGCTCAACCAAAGCCCGAACTCCGTTTTCTGAGAATATCGATCTCGTTTTATTGGATTCGCTAGGTGGCCTGGTTTGGGAACCACTTCAATGTATGAAGACAAGCATTGCTAAAGTCAGCGCGGAATAGCCCTCTTGGCTGGCTTTGGGGTTGCGAGAGAATCGTCAGAAACGTCTCAGATCCTCCTTCCTCCGAATGTACACCAGACCTCACATTGCAATGCCAACTCACCACGTTCTGAGGGAAACAGCCAGGTCCACGATACCTCATCCACCATATAGCATTGGCATCGCTCTATCGGACTATCGCCTCCCCTGCGCTTTGAATAAGCATCTGCCAGAGAAGAAAGTTAAAGATTGCGGTCACCCCAAAAACGACTTCTCCAAATTCTTCAACCCTCAGTTTCCTTCATTCTGGGGTGGAAGCTTCCAAACGCCCACTAGTAAATGCACGTATATCAGTGACCATGATGGTGGTTATGCTATTAGTCAGTTGTTTCCCAGAAGAGATAAAACTTGAATAAACAAAAGTGTCGAAATTGCGACAGTAATTTATGAGACAATAGAAACAACCCAATTGTATTTCGACATTAAAGAAAGTGCTTTTTGACTGGTAAGCGATTTGTCGGCCCATGGCGCTTCGACCAAGTACTTTTAACTTCTTCTGGGCTACCCATCCCTTCTTCTGGTAAATCTAGTGCGGGTGGATACAGAGCGGGGAAATTTGGCTCGTGGTACCGCCTCTTCTCGTCCGGGCGGCGGTCCAGTTACGACACCGACCACCCGCCATGCAGCTGGTGTCATGACTCAAGGTTCACGTGCTCTCAGTCCTAACCCCTAATCCAACTTAGGTAAAGCAAAACAGCAAAGACACAAAATTTCCAAAATATCTGCAAACATCGAAATCCCACCAAAAACCCTCAAAAGTTATGATTTTTCCGGAAAAATTCCTCGAACTCAACCATGCTGGTTTCGGAAAGTACCCGTCGAACTCACCGCGATATACGACTCCCTGTTCCTCAGTAGTGCTCTTGACGTTTGGCTCACTCACAGGTATAAGGGTCATTTTGTTGCGACTGGGAAGATAATGTGCTGAAGTTCAGAGAGCAACTCATAGTTCAAACTCCCCCGTAGTTTACTTCCGCAGCAGTTCTCTGCTATCAGCTATGCTATGTCCTCTTATCAGGTCAACCAAGTGTCAATGGCAAATGTCGCTCTCAAGATCATGTTTGGACAAAACCATTGAAAAAGAGGCAACTGCCCTTTTGAATGATGTTTCAGACAAGTTCGCTAGGAGCCTATGGGATCACGAGCAGACCGACTAGCCTATAGAACTAATAGACAATCGCCACCTCCGGCAAATCTCAATTGCTAGGCTAATTTACCCCCACGAAATTTATCTTGAGGTTGTTGGATGAACTTCATTGGCCTATTTTAATTCCTCCATTCCAACACAATTTTCTTTCCATTTTTTTAAACCATGTTTTGCCGGGTTCCTCAAAATGACCTCTCCTTCCAAGTCCTAAAAAAGGAGAGGAGAAGAAAAAGAAGAAATAATTTTGGCAAATGCTACACCAAGATAGTGATGTATGCCGGCCCGTCCTCCCGTTCGAACAGATTATTCTTCCGGAGCACAGGTAGTATCAAGTTAGAATTCAAGCAGTATGCAGTACGATAAAAGAACGAGGTGATCTGCACGCACTTAGCCTAAAAGAATCGTGTTAGCCTCAAAGACCCGAAAATCACTTCAGTGAAAAGACTGCGACTCCTTAGCTCTTCCTGCGACCCAGCCGCTTCGGAGCATCAATCGCGTCATCTGATGACGGTGACCAACATGATGTCTCAGCTCGAAAGGACTAGACAGGGAATCCGCCTCGAGCGGTTTACAGGGAAATGAACCTCGAGCAGTTTTTACGCGGTCCCAGCCCGCCCGGTATTATAGTGCAGCCCCCCCTCTACGCACACTATCTAGCGTTTTGATCAATGACAAGGAGGATCGTAGTGTGAAATACACCGCAAAACCATGCCTGACCCTGATGGAAGTAAGCGAGCAGGTCTTTTCAAAAATGAACACCAGTAGGAACACTCCTAGTCTCTAATATCCACGGTCTTCATAAAAGTAAAGGTGAATAGAGACACCCCTAAACTTGATGAAGCTTCTACTTTTTTGGGTAAGGTCCAACTCAAAAACCCAAGTCCGAGTTAACGACATTACACACACCTTAAGCGGCTATCTCCTTACTCCGAATTTTCTCAGTTGCTGGGCCGAGGGTGAGATATTGCTGGTGCGTCCAAGGCTCGGAGATCGAATGTCGAATATGAATTTTATCTAGGCCAAATAAACCATTCATATCTCCTAAATCGAATAATTGGCCCCAAACCTAACTGCAGAACAAATATGCAGTCATGGACAGAATTAAAGTTATCGTTAAGGACAAAAACACAAGCAAAAGCTAGCACGATTGTGCAGGGAAGTCGAATGCATGGCTTGTTCGAGAGAGTGATTATGGAGCACAAAACCACTTATTCATTTGATTTCTGTCGTGAAATATAAGTCTTATTCTGAGAAGGGACTCACCAGCCCAAGTAAAGCAAACAAAGCGGGCGTGAGGCCAGTCGACCATCCATCCTTTCATGTAAGCCATATGAATGTACAACAAAATCGAGGCTGCCAGAGCTGAGATAAACGCCATAATCGTGGCGGACCAGTTCTGAAAGAGATATCCTTTTGGAACTTCCGTGTGCATTTTCTGAGAGTACGACTGCTCAAGTTGGGCTCTGTAGATCTACTGTAACTCACGTGGTACTGTATGGCAAAGCATAGGCCTGCCATGATTCCAGCACTTATGCCTAGAATTGCAATGGCGATGCTTACTTTGATGTTGCACATCCCTAAATTTCATAGTTTTTGTTTGAATTTCAATGGACCACACAGATGAAAACCTGTGGCCGTCATGGACCACGTCAAGCCAGAGGTACATTACGCGATAGCAAAACTAGGCAATGGGCTTTAAAAGTGAAACAGTAGCCGCCAATAGACTAACTAGTAAGGGAAAAACGAAAAACACTGGAGAGCTCGAAATGAGGCCT
>MU888592.1:0-20598 GCA_036418205.1 Ostertagia ostertagi
AAATTTATCGAAACACAGATCCAAAAGACCAGCTGGTTCCGAAAGTTGTTGTTCAGTCCCAACAGAAGTTTCTACGATACCAAAATGAAGTAGAATGCGTGGCGCATTGTGAAAGGATTCATCATCGTTGCGCATTACAGCTTTACTTTTATCTCACGTTTAATTTGTCTTATGTCAACTTTGGACAATCGAAAGAGATAAAGGAATCTGTAGCCTTCCAGCGGGGCATGCTTTGAGTTCTGCGGCTATTGTGACTATTTCTAGAGTATTCTCATAAGTCACTTGATATTTAGCGAGACAGATATCAGTATTATGAGCAGCACTTTCAAACAATAGGCCTTTAACCGCAGAGCCGAGGTAAACGATTTCCTCCAATCTGTAGGGCAGACATCTAGAGAAGAATCACAGATAATTGCACGCCCGTAGAAATCGCTTGATAAGGCACCACCGTCTCGCTAATGCTGCTTCAAGTGCTTCAATTCTTTTTCTCGTCCGCAGCATGCTGGTGTCAGGCTCTCTCTCATAAGTTGTAATCTCCACGTACCCCCTTTCACTGCGCTCAGTCTCTTATTGTCTTATGCTTGGCACAGTCGAATCTATTAGCTGGTTCAGCCCTAACATTTTGACGGTTTCCTTTTCATCTTCCCCTCGTTGCGGCCCACTTCGCACCAATACGTACCGATCATTTTCGTGTGCAGGAAACTACACCAGTTTGACGGTGAGGCATGCCTTTAGGGTTGAGTCATATTTTCGAAGTTTCATTTTCACATTCTGATCTCGGATGTCTATAGAAACGCTCTGGTCCCTGTCCTATAGCCAATGCTCACCAATCTGCTTTCTCCATACCATTTATGTATTTATTTCTGCTGATTTCACATTTTCTTTCACTTCTATTCTATACCCTTTTCCACAATTCTAATATATACTTCTATCACCTAGGGGCGGAAGGTGTAGTGGCAAGTGATCTACCAAATCCTGGGTCGTGAGTCGCCCGGGCCAACCAAGCCTTCCATCCCTCCGGGGTCGGTTAATTGGTACCAGACTTGTCTGGGAGGATAAAAACACTGACTTGTACATCGGCTGGCCCCGCAAGTCATTGTATAGGCCACATCGCATTCAAACGCCACTACGAATGTACAAATGGAAGTAGAATGCGTGCCGCATCCCAAAAGGGATTGATCAACGGCAAATGCTTTATCCTTTTTTATCCCGTATCATTGTAAGTATAACAAGGTTGGGTTCAAGTGATAAATCTTCTGAGGGGAATCACTGAAAGCATTCACCAAGGTTGCAGATTGCTTCTTCTCCCCGGCTCCGGGAGTGTGCAAAAAAGCGTGCTAGGGCCTTGCAAAGACGACTTTGACCACTTCCTTTTTACTCCCCATAACACGCTTGTGTCTGCACTCTCTTACTGTATGTATCACCTGCTTATCTCTCCGCTCTATGCATAGTCTCTCACTGCCTTGGCCAAAAGGTTGGCAATCCTTTCGTTTTGGCGTTTCCAACGGATTCTCTCCATTTCTTCTAACTGACCCACTTTGCACCTCTGCCTTCATTCAAGGAGAACCACGCCACTTGGACCTTGGGCAGTGTCTTCAATAACCTAAGTTCATTATCATGGCAGAATTACTAGACTTTTACTTATGGTTAGGAACGAATTTAGAACAAAACAAAAATGAAAATTTCGCTTATACTTGAGGTTTCCTCAGGTTACGCTCTAAATAAGTCTGAATGGCTCCTAGCAGAATCTGTGCTAATCCAGTGTGAACCTAAGATTCTCCACTCCACAACTGGCAAATACTCATTAAAACGCCGATGACGTAGTTAATCACAACACCTGCCAGAACTTCTATCTCTGGGCAAGATATTTATTGAATGCTTTGCAACTGAGCTGACAACTTCCTTGTTTATTTCATTTACTCCTTCTCTCCATCGATTCTCAGAGGATAAAAACTAATCAAAGTTGTTGATTCCATCGAGAAGCAAGGAATGCTTGGTTTTTTGTTTTTCTATCTCTCATATGTAGCTGATGTCAACAATAAACATATTTCAAAAAAAAAACCCGTTGGCAGCAAGAGAGCTTTATTGTGCCTCTGAGGCCACTCATTCTCACTCAAGTTCGGCGGCACCGAGGCGACTAAACTCCAAGGGCGCCAACGGCGGAGGCACTGCCACTTTTGCGACTCAAAACGCGTAAGGGCACCAGGGCTTACCAAGGGGCCTAGAGCGTGGGCCCCAGCATTTCTGTACACCATCACGGTTATCCGCTAGGAATTTGTAATGTTCTGTTTCGTCCGTTTCCTCTCTCTGCTATGAGTCTATCCTCTAATCTCGGTGCTCAACGTCGCCCGGACCTTAGACACCTGTATCCTCGACCACCTTCCAAAAGGTTCCCTCTAAGCGCTCTAGTGTTCCTCCAGCATGCCATAAGGTCGACGTTGAAGAACGCGGGGAAATATACTAGATCAAGCAGGTGCACTGCTATAGGTGATGGACGGTGCGGCGTTTCTCAGGCGAAGAGTTAGCGAGCAGCGCAAGCGCACCAAGTGCCCACGCAGATGGCCCTTGCTCCCTGCCAGCTCTCGTGTTAGGTGACACCGTGCGTTGCTCGTCATTCTAGCTGTTCAGCTCGAAAGAGCGTTAGCGTTGAAGAGGGCAGCGAAGAGGAGAAATCAACTAGCTGGCAAGGAGGGGTCTCATTTCGCAGATTTGGGCTGTTTCATGTTGTTCATGTTTTTCCTCCCTGCCCCATTGACCACCCTCTGGACTGATTTTTTATCAGCTGTCTTTTTATCGCAAACTCCATTTGTGGCTTCATTCTCCGAAAATGAACTCTTGGTGCATATTGTTGTAAGCAGTGGAATTCAGTGGGTCTTCCTACGCTCTCCGGTGCCCGAATGGAATGCCTCTTCGCCAGACGGTTATGTTATTGGAACACCATCTGCTCATAGCTATTAATTTGAAGAAAAAGTGTGCCATCAGATATGATAGGTTCATAAAGAAGCCTCGGGAAGATATCGACGGTTTCGTGATTCCACGTGAGTGCCACCTTTACGTGTTGCATCTTTCACAGACCAAGCCATCAATTGTATGATTAGTCCTCCTACCATATGCCATCCACATGCGAGCTGCGGACGACCACAATCACAAATGACAGCTGTGCGATGGAATTTCCTGAGAATTCAAACCATATCCATTCTGCGAACCAATACATGTGCAAGTCTTCCAGTACGACGAACCGACTGATGAGGGTCTTCTTGCAAGGGAGTGAAACTAATAAATGTTCTGAATGAGGAACTTGCTTTTGGGCAGTGCTCTAGCTCTAAAAACCTTAGGATCTAGAACGACGAAGCATGTGTCGAGAGAGCAACGAGGCAAGCGAGACGCAGACGTAGATGCATTTACCAGCCATCGCGGTTCGTATCCTGTACTACCTACCCGTTGGTCGTCCTATTTGCGCGACGCGGGCGCTCTAGCGACTTGCACGAACACGGTTCAAGATTCTTAAAGGCAAAGTTCGGGCTCAGACCCACTTAATGAGCCTTTACGGTGGCTAGAAGCGCTAGGTACGCAAGTGTAGAGGTCGCGTCACTTCCCTACTTCGAAAAGCGTTACTTTAGACGCTAGGCGCTAAGAACTTTGACACGCTCCACCTGTTGCGACACGCTCCGCCCACCGCTCGATATCTTGTCTGCGTCGCAATGTTGATCTGCTATGCTCTCTCTACTCGGACTTCTCTACGCTCTCCGCGCTCACATTATCTCTCATCTCCCTGCCGGCCTTTTGAACTTCTCCGCAGCGTAGAGCAAAAGGCTCGTATTTCCTGTGTATTTCACGATTTTTTTCTTTTTTCTCCACTGGCGGTCCACTTCCTACCCCTACTTTCACATTTGAGTGGAATTACCTCATAATTTAATCCTGAATCTTGCCTTTAACCCTCACATTTGCGAAGAGATCTATCTTACGAGGGAGGAAGAAAAGAAGTGTGGTTGGAAGTTTCTCGAAGAATGGTCCTTCGAAATGGAACAGGCCTCTGGTTGCGATTTTACAAAGGCAGAACCTTTACAGAGCTTTCTACAGTCAATTCCCTAGCGCAGAACATCCTTATGCCCGTTTTGCCAACCGAACGACTTAGCTAATTTCTGACGGGAATGGCCGTTCAGTGGTGGTGACGGAAATAGTGGAGCCCTAGAGAGTAATTTAAAACGGCTTCATGCACTTCTCGCTTTCAGCGCACTTCAGTTCTTTTGTATTGCCTTTTCGTGGCATCCTTTTGGTTCCTTCTCCACTCTGTTGCGTCCATTCAAAGATCATTACTAATTCTTCGGCTGAAGGTGGAGCTCACAAAGCGCAGTTGTATGGGCTTGGTCTGCGAGTTCCGGCTTCGTGAACACATTACATGACAGGAAACTCATCTGGAAAGGTGAAAGGTCGGCCAGCTAACATAATAATGATCAACATAAAACTATCTAATAGTAATCAATGACTTTGTGGGATGCGCCGTGCATTCCACTTCCATTCAAAATCGTAGCGGCCTTTACATGTCGCTTGGCTTTCTCAATGACTCTAGCACGAGGCCGATGTGTATGCAAGCGTTTTTATCCCATTATAAATATCTGATACGAACCGACGCTGAGGGACGTGGCGCTTTGTTGGCAGCTGAACATGCGCACGGTCATGATTGGATCTGTGACTAATGATCGCGTGGTACAGCGACTTCTACCGTCATCGGCACTTCTACCCGTATAACTTATCGTCCTTCACTAAAAAAAATCAATAGATAAGCTGACTATAATTAATGGTTGAATACTAAGTTAAAAATAGAAAGTGATGGAGCAGCTAGCAAATAAATCCAAGCTATTTGCTCAACTGCCTGATTGATTCCCACACGTCTTGTGCCAAAAAAGGTGCTATGCTTCTTGGCCTACGCCATTTACTAATTTCCGATCAGCGTTTTCTTTGTCAAGTCATGCATTAAAACGCCGCTATTTAGAATTACATTATGACACCTCTTCCAGTGAAACTGTCCTGAGTGTTCTTCTGTGCACTTCTTAGTAATTCCATGCCGCTGAACGTCAGTAATTATCTCTTTCAATATGAGACATCTCTAGCACCCTAGGAGTGTAAATGACATGGCTATCATGGGTTGTGCAGTGACGAGCGTTCTAAAATTCTTTGAAATAATATGAATACGGAGCAACCGCATGATCCTGTCCTCCTATAGAATTGCCCTCTTCGCTTTGTGGGCTGCAGGGGAACCGTTCGCGAGGGGATCCTTCGTGGAAAACCGCGACCATTTTGGATTAGTTCCAAGTATCGATTGAAATTTTCTTACCTTGGTTTTCAGGTCACACATGTCTCGTCGATTTTCAGGTAATAGAATCCGCGTAGGCGTGGAAGCAGCAGCGAACAAGGGCATTAGCTGCCTTATTGTTCGTGCATATAATCCATGGCATTCCAGTTACCCGAACGAGTCCTTTCTACAGTACCTCCGAAGTAGTGTTGGTGGTTTACCGTACCACTACACCAGTGGTTCGTCTCATTTTCGCGGCAAAAACAGGCGGATGTGATGAATCGGAAATATTGGCGAAAGCGAGTCGAGTGGTAAAAATCGCTCACCATCACTTGAAAATCCCAGTGCCTGAGACTGGTCCGTATATAAGCCAAGACAGTGCTCGTAGGAAGGCCAATGGTTACCAGTGAACTCTTCAAAACAAGAGTGGTTTGTGAACAGAGACCAGTGCCGACAGAAAATATGTAGCTGTCCGCCGAGCCTAACTGTGGCAATATCATCGCCAGGGACAGAATGAAGATCTAGCAAGTTGATGCAATTAGGTGCAGATGTGGATTCCTTTTTTTTTTTGTCTTCCTATCTAGGACGTGTAGCGGTCATATGTACACTCGCTCCCCCCCCCCTTTCAATGGTCTGCGACACACACAACGTCAGGTTCCCTGCACTTTCCGTGCTTGTGCAATTGCCTATCAAGGACAACCGCTGTGAATCTCCTGGGGGAGGGAGGGGGATCGGCTCATGGGAAACGCAGTGGTGGCTGTTCTCCTATCTGCCACATGTGCAATCACTTCGTAAACTAATTAGTGTCTTTATGAGATTGTGAAGGAATGCTTAACGTTTCAGGCGTCACTAGAAGGGGTTTAACATTATGAGCTCTTCTTTATTTTGATCTGACCTCAGAGGCGCTTTTTGTTCACGAATTTTCCTTGAGTCTTGCTGAAAAATTTTCCAAGGATTTCCTTTATGCTAGTGTTGCTTCTTTTCGCAAAACAGATTCCTTCAGTCGCTTCATCTGTTGAGGGGTTCGCTTCACAGCGTCCATCAGGCCAACAGTGATAGGATTCCGCGAAGCGCTTGTAAGGAGCAATGTCTTGCACTGAGAAGGGGGGATTGCCGGTGAAATGGAAACAGCAGTGAATTTCATGTGATCTGAGAGATCAAGAAATCATTTTTTCATTTTCATTTCATTTTTTTTTTTGTTTAGAAGCACGGTTCAAAAGGTTTCCAGAAAATTCTGCAAGAATTTGGTGTTACCACGCAAATGTTTGAAAAATTTTAGAACATTCGTTGCTTCAGTCGCTTCATCTGTTGAGGGGGTCCTTCAGCCAGCCGGTCATGGATGGCCTCGACTCGGTTGCGGAGTTAATATAACTGCACAGAAGAGGGGAGTGCCGTATAGTGGAATGGGTGGACAGCAGTGTTCTAACCAACTTTAGACTTACGATTTTTTACAAATAAAAATGGGATCCAATTGATTGTGTGGAGCTACACGTTCCTATATATGACTATCAGCTGTAGAGGTTATTTTGGCTGACTATACGAGATTTGACCTAGGATTTGATCCATTCACCACGAGTGCGGTGAAGACCCCCCCCCCCCTCGTAACCATATCATCTGCGCCCGAATTTACATTTGGTAATGCTCACGCTATCGCAAGGTACGGGGGCGGTGGCAATGCATTCGAAACCGCGCAAAAAATTGTTTTTTTTTTTAAGAAATTGGACTATACTTCAGACGAGGGAGAAGAAACTCCAAGGTGCGTGACAATTCATTTTTCCAGTAGTTCCTGCCCCTTCTACAATATGTTGAGTCTTAGGGAATACCCCTCCTTGTGATGACTCATTATCAAATTAATTATCACTAACTAATACATATTTTTGCAATATACAAGATGTTTCAAAACGAGGCGTCAGAGAGTAAAGGAGGTGGCAAGTGGGATCCGCAAGCTGAATGGAGGTCGATGCCTATGGCCTGCCGAACTTCCTCGACATGTGGCTTCATCTGACTCTCATGCCTTCGCCGCTGACTCCGCCTAGTGGCGTCTACCTCATTACCTACCGAGCCTCCTCACCTGTCCCTCACACACTTCTTTTTATTATTCTTACCTTCGGGATGGCACCACTGCAGTCAAACCCGCTCTGCTATTAGCCTGTACTTTTACTAACATTCGTTACTTTTACTGTACGCCTTACCATCCCAAACTTGGCTCAGGAAATCATTCATGTAGCCTCACTCGCTGTAACCGTCGTAGGGGCATTACCACGTTATGTGTTCCGGTGGTGAGAGCGAAAAAAGGAGCTTCCTGATTCGTGTCACTAAATTAAAGGAAATTGGGTTTTATTGACGTAAGGCCACCGCTCCATTACTGCAATCTCTGAGAACATCTGCACGCCATTCCGACGCCAGGTTTATAGCGCCCCAAAATTTGATGGATTCATTGACAACGGCTAGGTTGACAAAATCTCATCACAGGACAAGCCAGCCCAGATCTGCCAGTCCCTCAGCTATTTGAAACCCAGGATTGTCACCTTTCTCTCGGGGACCGTCCTTGTGCTAAGCGCTAGTCTAATTTTTCGCATGATAATCCACCCAATGTTCGGTCTTTATGCGATGGTAAAGCGATCATGGTTAGTGATACCTTTAGAGGATACGCCGCGCACTTCATATCTCTGCTTAGAATCGCCGACACATTTGATAAGCAGCTGATCTATGCATACTACGTTATATTGCTTCCACTTTTCACTGTCACGCCTCCTCTAGAACGATTAGCACAAGAAACTGCTACTGCGCTATTCTGGTCCAGTGATTTTGCAACCACGACAAAAGAGTTGAATCCCCACCTACACTCCATTGAGATGAAGGGCAAACAAATTTAGCCTTACCCGGAATCGCTAGCGCTTCTTTCGTTCCCTCAACAATCACTATGACACTCAATTTTTCAGGCTTCTTTTAAGTTGCTCTTCTTATGAGTCGAACTCTAACAGATGGGATATTCACATTTATCACTGCCAAGTGTCCTATTTACCCAGTGGGACATAAATGGCACGAAGTGCGTCAATGCTCGCTTTTGAGTACTCTGCCCTTTTGTCAGCATCTATCTTGCTACTTCTATACTTAAATGCTTCGTCATCTTCGCGTTAAGATCTTAATTACGGATGGAGTAAAGGGTTTTTACAAATAGCAAGCTTTTTTTTGGGTGAAATTTGAAAAGTTGTCTCTCCCTTATGTTTCGCAGTGACTAAAGAAGGTAGGCGTGCGCAGTGAATTAACTAGATGCTCCAATAAGGTTATAAATATCCGATCAGGCCTAAGCTGGTCAACCTTGCATCATATCCAGAAAATTGCTCGATTGTCACTGTGTAAAACTCCGACTCCACCCTGAGAGGATTGCTCATGCTATGCCAGATTACCCCTTTTAGCTGTGAATTTTTTTTCCGTGAAAGAATTGTTTTCTTATTACTGCTCATTGCTTATAAGCGCATGAACAATAGAACCAAAATTCCGTAATCTTTCACTACTAGGAAATTAGCACGTCGTAAACCATTGCGCGAGCCTAGCTTTCCAATCTAACTCAAAGCAATTCGGCAATGTCCTTATAGCTCTCATGTCGTCCCTTCATTGAATACCTCGATGTAGCTGTGTTTGGCAATAACTACAAAAACCTATTACAGTGCCGATATCTAAAGTTGTGGTCTTGCACAGCATTGTACTTGATAACAATACGAATATATTATTATATTTTCAAATATTTTGAAATAAATTGACACTCGTCTAGCAGGCTGCTGAGATCAGCGCAATTCCTTGTTGCTATAAATTGTTCTCATCTTAGGATAAATAATATAGTTTTTTACAGTCCCCCCACTGAAAATTTCAAAACTAAAATAAACTTCAAGGAAAGCGCAAACATTCTTCTGACGAAACCAGTTTTTTAACAACTTTCTTCGCAATCTGCGCTACTGGATCCGTCAAAGCACATTTTCATGATAATTCTATGGATGAATATGAAAATAGTAGCTCACCGTGCTCTTCGCTGTAACCTGACAATAGAATTGAATGCCTTGACTCCTCATGACGAAATTGGAGTGCTAAGGCGCTCGGAAAACTGCTAATTTAGTGCCTAAAGCTTCATTTTTTGATCTTTGCTCATGGTCCATTCGACAGGCCTCGCACAGAGGGTTAACAGCTGTGTTTCTCAGGACACAAACCAGGCAGAAGTCGATAAGCACACCGTTTAGTCTGTAAGAGAGAACCTCACAAGCAATCACAAAGATTGGCATCTCCGATGAATGGAAATCACCCGCAAAATGGACTGGCACTTTGCAAACTTAGCCTGGCAGCAGCTCAGCTCCCGTCAACAGCTGCCTTGTATCGCTTCTCTGTTTCGCCTCTCGCTCCGCTTGCTTCCTCCTTTGCGCTTCAGTCCTGCCTTTTCATCACATGCCTTTTTCAACACATCAATCTCGCTTTTTCAACAAAATCCTTTCTTTTTGCTGCTGTCCAGATTCTCGATAATAACTTTCGTGAGTGTACAAGAATCCTACCAATATCTATCCTGAAGCTAGGCATTCAGAATCGACTCCTAGAAAAAAGTGAGGCGAGTGTTCCACAGACCCTTCACTTCCCTTCCCAAGCGTTCGTGATATATCGTCGACTATTACAACATCCTTATACGAGGATTCCGAGAGAAAAACACTCGTTTCCACAAATCGATGAAAAAGACAACCCAGCATTAGCACCTCCATTGGCCCTCTCCCCCTTAAGTCTAAACTTTGTGGGAGAGGGGGGGGGCAATGAGAAGGGAAGATCAACCTATGAACAGAATATCCCTCCACTTCGTTTAGTTTTTGCACGCCTCAGTTGCGTTCGTCGCAAACGACAATTTCTGCAGAAATTGTGGACCAAATTTACACGGGTGTAATTTCTGGGAACAAGTGCAATTGAAAGTGATGGCGCGCAAGCTATTATTCATCTACGGTATTATCGAGTGATCGCAATGCAATGTTACTTTCTTTCTTGTTTTCTTATTATTTTTCTTTAACAGGCATCGTCGAGATAGACAGGCCAAACACGACTCATATTGCACACTTTTTGGCTCCCAGCGATTTCGTAACAGCATTTTCGTCGACACATCTCTGACACTCTCATGGACTGCTGAGCACTGAAAAGCCATAACATTCTTCCTATTTTAATTCCAACTAAAAAACGTGATGACTGCTTCACCTTCCACATTAAAGCCCAAACTGATTTACTTCGCAACCCGCAGCAAGTCATTTTTGGCAATTATCCAGAACCTAGTGGACACATATGCTTAGTGATCGTCGATTAGGTTACTACAATGGATGGAAGGTAAAACTATCGATTCTATCCATTTGAGACTCGATCCCGAACTACTGCAACTCCGGCATTACCTTCTCCGAAAATGCAGACATCCGCAAGCCAACCAAGAAGCAAAAAGAGAATTTCACCTTTTGGAAGCCAAGACTAGTTTCCTCACGTCTGTTAGGATCCGAACGCCCCGAATGCTTGCAGTCGAAATCGGCAAGCCCCTGAATTTGTCACGGGCATTTTGGGCGAGTCCCCCCAAACTTCTTGGAAGAAGGGTTTCTCATGCCTACGGAATGGCATTGAAAAATAGATTTTTCCGTCTGCAGGCATTTGAGGACTGTTCCGCCGTAGGACTTGCATCAGCGCTGACACCCTGTACCACGAAATGCTTGCTGATGTACGTCATGGGCAGAGACTTTTTCCACCACTACCACTTTCCGATTATTCAGTACCGTCGCGAGATTTTTAGGCTCTCACAAGGAGGAGACTGGCTCATCATGCCCCTTCAATCTGTTGATTGATTTACTTAGACTTGACGACGCACCGTTCAGAAACTTCAGCTTTGCTTTGTCTAATTCAGACATTTCCCCAAATGTCATTTGAGCTCTGCTTAGATAGTGGTCAGAATCAATCGAGTGCCAAACCTAAGCATACGTTTTCATTCACGCTCACTATTGTCGACCTTGGTGCAAAACTGAGAGGGGTATGCCGATTTTGGATACGGTAGACTCGCGATGCATGCAGTGACTATAATGATGCTTATCTTTTCATTTTTTTAGATTCGAGTTCTTACTCTACATTCGGTCCTTAGGACTCGTGGAAGCGGGGAGAAACACCATGAAATAGGAAAATTGCTGAGACTGTGAATTGCGCCCCATCTCTAATTCGTGTTCTTGAAGAATCACTTTGCACGTCCAAGGGCAGCGGTCAACCGAAAGACTTGGTGATTCAGCGTTTTGTAGTGTTCTCTGGGCACTCTCGCACATGCACACTATTACAGCATCTCTGCTTTCCTTCCTTCTTTGAAAGGGTTGGTCCTAGAAACCAGTGTATGTTTTTTGTCTGAACTCTCACGCCTGCCCCGTAACCCTCTTCGCATTGTGTGACGTCATTGCGTACATTGCGCGCTTACCGTGTCCAGAAAAAGAGCACCCGGTTAGTACTTTTGCACCCTGGTCTTCTTTTGTGTAAGGGCTCTATTCTCTCACCTAAATCACACTTTTTAGATATTTTTTCTCCGTCGCTGAGCGTTTTTGTGATGTCACAATTTTGTGACGTACAAGGGCAGCCAGGCATAACGTTCAGTGGAGCTTATCACAATCATCTGAAAAACCATGATGAAGCTGGCTTTCACGCAGAAAAAACAACCATCGAAGTTGTGGCAATATCTCTTTGCTAATCCCGCGAAGCCATCATTCTGTTCTGATTCAGCGGAACTAGGCCGAAAGCCTTTTTTCGAGATGTCGCCGCAATTTCATCGACAATCTTCTAGCCGTGCCCCAACCAATCTTGTTCACACGATGGTTTCTCCGAATTTTTCTATTTCTATTAGATATTGATGCCATGTATTGTCCCACGTTTATCAGTGGATCCTTTGCTGGTCTAATCTGATGGGTTAAGGAATCGTGCACGGAAGCGCGTGATTCCACTCCATCATTAGTTGGTGAAGATGAGACTTCTTTTATTTCAGTGAATCATACGAAACTCTTAAAGCAACAATTCTGAGAACGAATTTGCGGGCAGAAACCACCTATAACGAAGTTGTAGTTGAAACGTTGACCATTAATGAAAAAAAGTAAAAAAAAATCGTCGAACAGGAACTTAGACAGGGACTCCCCCTCTGCTGCTTAGCAATGGGGAGGAAGTGTGCTGGACGAGTTGTCCGAACCCCTGACCGCAGTAAACGCCCCAATTGCAAGTGCTGGTAATGCTAGTAATTGCAATTGGGCACAATAATGAATCCTAAAAAAGGACCTAGTTCAAAGACTCCGTGTAGTCCGAAAACTCACGAATGCCGTCGCAGCCACGGCTGGCAAGGGGGCGGTCCTGGGGAATTTTCGAGCAACACCCATTTTTGAGGAGCTTTACGCCCTTTTTGCGGATTTCCGAGTTGAGTTCTGTTAATATTTCCCCTTCATATGTTCTCTATTAGGGCTAGTGTATCCTTCAATCGCAATAGCATTGAAAGTAACAGACCCTGCCTGGACTGTTGCTTTAAAGATCTGTTAGTCGTTTAGATTTGCGCCGTGGAAGTGCCACAAATTTTGGCGGAGGGGAGGCTTCCATTGTCCTTCATGGAGGGTCGCCAACAGGGATTTTTAGAATCACCTATAGCACGGGGCATTCGCTCTTTATAGCGTCTCCATAAATCCATAGCGTTTGTCTCCATCCTACGGATGCCGGAAGTTGAAAGCAGTTCCTTCTTACGTCACCCCACACCAGAGTCAGCGGTAGCGTTGGTGCTTTTTTGGAAATTTTTATGATTTCTTCCCCTTTTCGGGAGTTTTGATACTACCCGCTCACTTTCTTCTAATTCCGCTGTGCTGTGAGATCGCGTTTTGAATGTGTTGAAATGCTCGCATTAGGTTCCTGACAATGGAGCGCGTTCGCTGATCGCTAACAGACGAGGAACTGAGAATGCGGACCAAGTGAATTTTAAACGAGTATTTCATCGTGAGAATCCAGGTTTTCTCGAAAAGCGAGATGGATTTGGTATCGTTAAGTCTTTAGCTTTCCCCAGGCAGAGGTCGTGTGAACGCTTCCCTTCGGTCTGTAGTATAGACCCTAGAGGACAATCACAAATGTGGCGTTCCCGTGCACGGAAACCAACCGACAAGAGCGCTTGGGCCTTGCAAAGTAAGCTGCTGAAGCTGCAGATTTTTTTCTCTTATCAGGCTGTTGTCTGGCGCTCTCTCATCTGTAGCGCTCTCTCGCCTCATACTCTCCTCTCCGCGCTTAGTCTCTCATTCCCTTAGCACAGCCGATTAGGAAGGTGAGTGAGCCCTCAACCTAAGCGTTTTCGACGGATTCTTTTCCTTTTCTTTGGACCACAGCTCTTCCACATAGCCCGATTTTTGGCAACTTGCATCCAATGTAGGCCGCGTTCTCTGAAAAATTTTGAAAACGAGGCGGCCCACCGAGTTGGCGGTCGTCCTTTGGGTCTCATGTTCAAGTTGGTAAGTAAGAAATAATCTTAATGAACTTTGCACAAACCTCTTTCAAGACTCATAACATTCTTCAATTGAGGGTTTGCGACGAGGTTCAAAGCATATGAAAACTCAAATTATTCTCTGACCAAAAAATCATTAAATTTCCCTTGAGAGTTCGTTTAGCGGGAAAGTAACACGTTGGTACCTTTTTCAACTCACAGTTTTCAACCATAAAGCAATCGCAACTTCCTTTAAACTCGCTAGTTTGGGAAGCTGAAGCCAGTATGACAAACTTCACGATTCGATCTTTCAAAAAACCGGAACATTCCAGAAAATTATCAGTTCAAAAGTTGGTTCCTATAGGATTGAACGTAAAAGGGGCAACGAAATAGTATGTTGTACAGGATTCCATTGGAATACAAAGAGCACACGTACGCGGGCCAGGAGACGAATCCTGGATAGAATTCCGTGCAAGCCAACCAAGTCTTCCATCTCTTCCGAGGTGGCTAAATGATACCGCTATATAGGAGGATAGAACACTGATAAAACACTAATTCGGCTCGCCACCGCAAGTCACTGCATAGGCCGAGTCGTATTCAAATGCATTGCTACGAGTCTGGAGCAATGTTGGACGCATGGCGCACCCAGACCGGATCGTTTGAATTGGAACGTCCTATCCTCTAAGTTTTATGAGGAAATGGGGATTGCGAAGACTCTTTATTCAAGCTGAGGTAACTCCTTTTCAAATACAAACAAAGAATGCTAGGTAGTTCCCATGGAGTGGGTGCAATTGGGTAATAAAGAAGGATTATGAGAGATTCAGTTAATGATGCGCATATCATTACACCAAACGCTCCTAGCTCAACTTTGCTCTTTGATTTATCTTCGATCTCCTTCTACATATTAGATAGAGGTTATCAAATATCTTCAATGAATACTACATAGAATCGTATCCTTTCTACCTATGCACGTGGAATAAAACTCTGATCGATGTGGCGCTAGTTCATCGTAAATGGCTAGTTATAACTTATGCTATCACACGTAATACATAAATAATGCGTAATTTGCGTACGCCCCGAAAACATGACTCTTCCTTGCTAGCCAAATTGGAGGTTGTTCCTCATAGCACTTTTTTGAAGCAATGAAAGGGCGTGGTCACTTGAGGGAGTGGTCAAACTCTTTGATGGGGACATGTTAATGGAAAACGTGTACGGCATGTCAACTTGTAAAAGGAAATTCCTGCTGCTTGCTCACGTGCCAGCGCAATATGTACCTGCTGCAAGTTGTCTTTGCCGTCAGCTGGAAGTTGAATCATTTCGGAAGTTCCGGATTTTTTCTCCAGTTTTTTGTTCATATGATTCAGCACCTTCAACACTGACTTGAACATCGGCTGGCCCCCGCAAGTCATTGTATAGGCCACATCGCATTCAAACGCCACTACGAATGTACAAATGGAAGTAGAATGCGTGCCGCATCCCAAAAAGGGATTGATCAACGGCAAATGCTTTATCCTTTATCTTTGATTCAGTAATTTTTAGGCCTTCTCTCCACCTTTGATACATCATCCGGAACATCATTTGGAGTGTGTGACCCTCGATGATGGCCTACTATGTACACCACCACGACAAGCATCTATTGTCCCTTTGAAACTAAGCCTTGAAGGGAAGTGCGATAGGGGAAGAGAAAGAGAAGTGTGTGAGAGAAGTTTGTTTCGCATTTCCTTCACCTTCCCCCCCCCCCCCCCTCCCCAGAGCCTAGTTCTAGGTGGTGAGAAATTTAGTTAATCTGGCTTGGCAGTCGTCCCTCTTTGCCAACGCACTACCCCTACCCGCCACAACTAGGACTAAGCCGTCTCGTACCTTAAAGAATTTATCAACGCAAAATGGGATATAGTGGTCACAACGACAAATAACTTCTCCTACTGGACGTGCCATATTATTTATTTATTATTGCGCGAACTGTGCGCCACGACGCTCGATATGAAAATCGTAATTCAAGATAAAACTGATCAGCACTTAAAGACGAGAACGAAAAAAATGGTAAACACAACGTGGAGGAATAGCTCATACATCCCTCATAGGTACAAATAAGTCCAACGTTGGTAAGGTGTACAAGGTAGCACTTCAAACGTGAGCAACTTCGCAGCAGTAGCCTAGGCTAACCTGCTAGAAGCAAGCTCATGATACAGTATAACCAAGGAACCAAAGACTTAATGCTTTCCAAAAAAAAATTTTGAGAGCCCCATCGTAACGTTTTGATAAACAGGGGTCACTTGTCAACGTGGCCGCAATCGCTTTTGTTGAAGAGAGGAAATGGAGAAGTGCGGATCAGTCTGGATGAGCCTTCTCGAATGTTTAAAAAGAGCTGAGCTTTGTCACATTTGTCTAAGCCAATTTTTAATCATCTATTCTGAACACAGTGCAGCGGAGTATCTGACAGTACTTAAATTCTCGTATTCTTTTGGATACACTCTTAGAATTTAGAAAAAAACCGTTATTTTGCACCACATTTTTCTGGGCCGATTGTCCAGGAATGCAGCGCTTCAGATAAAGTTCTTGCTCTTGTGAATATTCAGATTTGTTAGCTCGCACGGTCCCGCCATGAGCGCAAATTGTTTGGAAATCTTCGATATGTCCGAAGTTCAAGGCGTTTCAGAAGCATTTCTTATTAGGGATCCTTGCATACTTCGTAGAACGGTGAGGCTTACTGCAATTAGACAAGAGATGAGGCTCTCCTTTCTGCCGTCCGTCTTAAGTTCACGCCCTGAGTAACTCACCCCTAGCAATTCGCCGTATGCTGGAATTGAATGGAGGGCAGAACTGCTGACGCAATTGTCGGCTTCAGAGTGCAGTTTTTCTGACATACCCTCATAATACGGGACATAAAAGTGCTCTCATTATGCGATAGAAACATAAAATGGCTCTCATTATCCTCACGAAAATTAAGTGCATAGTAAAAACTCCCCATAGAATAGGACAAATTCAAATTGTTTGTCGGAAATTTTGCTCTTCTCCACTCACATAAGCTGTCAACTACTCGTTCGCAACTTGTTCGACGAACATAATGCGAGATCTGACGACAGTGCACTTGCCCTCCCTTTCAAAAAACGAGAAGAGCGTCGGGTGCAGACCATACACCACAAGTGACGACGGCCTCACAAAATGTAAATGTTTTCTGCCAATGAAATGATTAGCCTGTTGCAGTTGTATTCTATCAGTTGTCACTAATTACAACTATCATTTACCAAAATCAGCTATCACTATGAACCACTACTAACCAGATTTACTTGGAGGCCGTCGTCACTTGTGGTGTTGGTCTGCACCCGACTCTCTTCTTTTTTTGGAAGGGTACTAGGATTGATCCTCTAAACACAGAAGCCAAATCCTTCTACCTTGTCGAGACAGGTTTGGGAGTGAAAGTGCCCTAATTATCGCAAGGACTGGCTTCTGCAGGACTGGCTATTGCGTGGGACAAAAAGTATGGCTAGTAGATTCTAAGCGTGGCGTGCTGGCAAAGGGGCGAAGGCACTGATTCAAGGTCAAATACTGGATTGTAAGCCATGCAGGCCAACCAACCCTCAAATTTTCCGCAGTTGCTCACTCGCTACAAGACTTGCTTTGTTGGCTAAAAACACTGGCTTATACATCGTGAAGACACGCGTTTTTGAGGCCTGAATTCATTCAAATACTGAGTTGCTATGATTCTGAGTGGAAGCAAAGTGCGTGGCCCATCCAAAGAATGTTTGGTACCAAACTTGCTATATAAATTGTGGGGCATGGGGCCAAATCTTGTAGCATTGGAGCGACTCCTGAAGATTTGTTTGACTCTCTTAAGTTTTGCAGGGGTTGTTGCCTATAGTGTGGGACGGCAAAGAGCCTACGCAAAGTTTGCAAAGTATGCACCGGCTGAACGGAAATTCGAGTGCGTCTCCGGTTTTTAGTGAAAGACGAGAGTGTGGCTTGTCCGAAAATAGAATGAAAGACTTACATAGTCTACATCTTTTATATGTACGTTCTAGTACTTTCTCAGTTCTTTAGCTGGGGGAATATTTCATTCAATTGTTTGTATCTCCATATCCACTGAGTTTGTCGTAATCCTCGCCTGCTTAAATTTAATAGGTAAGCGTTTCAACGATAGAATACCACCTGGCCACTTTTTGAACTGAATACACATAATGGCATGCAACTCAAGCTTGAGTTTTCCTCCGGCCGTTCTAATACCTTTATTATTTCAAATCGGTAGGTAATCAAAGCCTATGGAAGTTGCGTTGTCATTGGGTTGTCTCATAATTCCTGTCTCAATTTCGACACTTTTGTTTATTCAAGTTTTATCTCTTCTAGGAAACAACTGATCAATAGCATAACCACCATCATGGTCACTGATATGTGCATTTGCTAGTGAGCGTTTGGAAGCTTCCAGCCCAGAATGAAGGAAGCTGGGGGTTGAAGAATTTGGAGAAGTCGTTTTTGGGGTGGTCGCAATCTTTAACTTTCTTCTCTGGCAGATGGGTGGGCAATTTTTCCAATTGTTTAAAACTCTGTTATTTTCCAGAAGCTTCGACCCTCCCTATACAAAAATGCACTGTCCATTTCACAGAATAGTTCCCCTACTTAAGAAACGCAAAAACAATCTCCTTTCCGAAAATTTGGTGACCTTGGTTCGACCGTCTCAAGAAATCTATAGCTCACATACTCAACTCCATGGCAGAAAAAATCCTTGGTATAGAATAATTCGATCAATTTGATGATGGAACAGCCCACTGTCCTAGATTATCCGTTATTGTGACGAGTTATGTTACCGCGTTGCCATTTCCTTCCTCTTTAGGGAAGTCTCGAACAGATCCTTTGCGAAGTTCCACTTTACAGTGCAGGTGGTCCAAAACTCGTGGTGAAGAAACGACACTGAGATATCCGGTACCTAATATTATGTACATAGGGGAAGTAATCTTTTTATACTCCTTTGTAACCTTCAAGTTTTTCGAATGACCCACTTCTACTGAGGCAGACCTTGTTTAGCTCCCCAATATCAATAAGCTTGTGAGGTGAATACGCACTGCCGCAGAGTCGAACACATTACAGACTTTACTTTTTTTGTTCTATTGGTGAAGTGGGGTGAAGGAGGGTGAGGACGGACAACAGATCCGGGAAAGGCTGGCTTCCGACTACCCACAACGCCACAGTGAGAATTTCTATAGGGACTACGTTTATCTACATCACAAAAATTCTTTGTCGGATGCAGTACTTTTCTAGGATGCGCCGCGCCGGCCGCACCCTTGCCTCGACCCTCAGCCCACGCGTTGCCACATCCTTGTCGGAGGTTGCAGTAGCGTTAGGTGGGAATTGTTCTACCATTGCACATGCCTTGGAGAACCACTGATGCAAGTTAGTGTTTTTTCCTTCCGCCCCGGCGCGGGCTTCTCGCACCCCAGAATGTTTCTCTCCCGGCAATATAAGGCGTGGCTTTAAATGTGCGCTACCAATCCGGTTTATGTGTTACCACCTGCCGCTAAACTACCTCTGTTCTTGCTAAAAAAAAAACTTGCTCATAGCTATGTGACTAACAGTGGTGCACATGTGGCACGTTATGGTTTGTGTATGTGCCAACAAGAAATCAAAGGGGCGAAAAAGTATAAATTGTTTTCCATTGCTCTGGTTTTCGAGCACATTTTGGCGAACATAGCGTTTCATGAGCTTTCGGAAGAACATCTGCTTTGTTGCTGATGACCTTGACGTATGTCAAAAAGAAGAACGAATATCAGTGAAACAACCAGATGCTGAACGATTGTGAATGTGGAACATTCCAATTCCATTCTGTGGCCTAACCTCCACGGTACTATTCCACTATTACTGCCCCAAAATCTCAAAGTTTCATTTTTCGTCGAAACTTTGCCTATAGGGGTAATTCGATGCCCTGATTACGAATATGACATTCATTTTTGACGCTGGCGCCACCTTGTCACGACCACTGTTTTCACCAAATTCCAAGTAAATTTGTAAATTACGAATGTGACATTCATTTTTGACGATGGCACCATTTGGTGCTTATTTTCTGCTTGTCTGCCTCTCACTTCTTTGTTCGCGATCTGGACCAATCGTAAGCCACTGGAGAGGGGAGGCTGAGATGGGTGCGTAGCGTTTCTCCTCCTGGGGTCAGGTCACCTAAAATTGAGACGCCGTTCATTCGCTCGGAGCAAGCTTAGGACTAAGCCTAGGCCCAATCATAGGCTTAGGCATAAGCCAATGTGTAAGCATAAGCCTTAACCTAAGTCTAAACCCAAACTTAACCTTAAGCTTCAATGATCGCGCAACTGTGGTGACCTGACCCCAGGAGGAGAAACGCACGTCTCCCCTCAAGATAAGCAAGCCTTCACCCTGGGATCTCACACACTTCATCTCTTTCCACACGATGCGCAATTCACCCGACGCGGTGTCCCATTTCGCCAAAAGCTTACGCTTAGGCATTGTACCCAAGTTAGAGAGCTCAGGACAACAGAAAATAGGCGCAATTTGTGCCAACGCCGAAAATAAATGTCATATTTGTTTCTTGCTTCTGTTTAGCCTTCCAGGTTTGTTATGGTGGAACACTTTATTGGTCGACGTTTCGAACAAATCGTCGTTTTCAAGACCTAAAAATTGGTTCGAAGCTCTAGTTTGTAGCCTATCCGCTCACACCCCACTAGTACCAAATGTTACGCTTCTCAGTAATCTCAAACCAAGATAAGTTCCAGCTAAAACCAACCTCTTACGGCTCCACCAGTACCACCTCCACCCAGTACCATCAAATTTGTAATCAGGACATCCAAATAACCCCTAAGTTTACATCGAATTTGGT
>MU888598.1:0-21165 GCA_036418205.1 Ostertagia ostertagi
AGGCAGAATTCCTCATGACTCAGTACTAATCACAATGTAATGCTTCCATTGTAGCACTGGTAAATCAAACCGAAAACTTTTTGTATTTGGAAAACGCTTAAGGTATGCTCTGCCAGGGTTCTCCCCAATAAGACAAAAAAACGGTTCCCATGAGAACGAGATTATCATTAATTGCCATGAAGAACACAACCCAAGAACCCTTTGCTGATGTACAACTAAATAATAACTATATGTAGGACAATGAGGGACGGATAGCCAGGAAAAAATAAGAGTAAATATAGCAACCAATAAGCGGGTTACTATGCTTCGTTGCCAGATGGAATAATAGTCGTGCGGGTCATCGTCGGGGGTCATCATAGAGGGGCAGGTCAGTAACGGTCAATCGGAGGTCAGTGGGGCCGGAGTGCTTGAAGATGTTCCCCCAAAAATTTCTCATTCTGGTAAGACAGGGTACAAAAGCCCTCGGAGGTCTCTGCTTGGAGCGATCGGAAGCCTCCTTGGAACGAATCTCAGCTTTTTTAAGGTTTCGAAACAAATTGCATAACAGTGTTCCTTATTAATCGTTTTTTGAGTATTTTTTCATCACAGTTCGGAACCCGAAAATTATACCATTGAGTGAAGTTTGTGCTATTCTGCCTTGTCTGGGCACCACTTTGCCAAAATTTGTTTGCAAAGTACTGAACTCTGTTTAGTTCCGATGTTTGGCGCAATGTGGCTCGAGGGGGGCCAGTCGCCGCGCGCGATCTCTGCTCGTCCGCGCCCTGTAGTACTAAGCCTAGGAGTGGGCAGGAACTTTGGGAAGATGAAAATTGCTATGATCCTGGAGTTCCTCCTCCCCTGCCCGAGGCTTAGTCCCGATTTAGCGAAGAGGAAATGCTTACACAGAAAAACGCAGAGATCGAGCGCGCGGGGACTGGCCCCCCTCGAGCCACATGTGTAGTGCTTCCGTAGCTGATTTATCGGTAGTCATTGGAATATATTATTAAGCGGACCCGACGAAGAGTTTATTGTAAAAGACAATGCTCGAAATTATATTTTGAATGGAAAGGAACTTAATTTTGAAATACAAAGAAGAACCTAATCTCAAGAACGCTGGCCATGGGCAAAACACTTAGCTTCAGAGGGATTATAGCTCAGAGACACACAGAATTGTGGCTGAGCGCTGTGCCAGATGCCCTCGAAAACATGCAAGCTGTTGCATCTCATTCCGGCGTCGCCATATTAAAGATTTAACCCTATGAGCAAGAACACTCTTGAAATCGGTTACAAGGCTTCTGTCAACCAAAGGGTGAGAGCGTAGCTGGAAAAGCACACACTTTGTGTCTTATTGGGACTAAGCCTTTTGAAGAAGATAAAGAAAGAGGAGATGCTGTGATAGTGTGCACTTGTGAGAGCTCCAGACATCACTACAAAACGCTGAACCGCCAACCTCAGCGTTGACAGCATCCTGACCTCAACTTAATGTGCGGTCTACCGTGCCTATGGAAATGCACATGTCGAGCGAACTTGTCAGGATCATTCGATTTTGATAAAAGGATAAAAAGGATAAAGCATTTGCCGTTGATCAATCCCTTTTTGGGATGCGGCACGCATTCTACTTCCATTTGTACATTCGTAGTGGCGTTTGAATGCGATGTGGCCTATACAATGACTTGCGGGGGCCAGCCGATGTTCAAGTCAGTGTTTTTATCCTCCCAGACAAGTCTGGTACCAATTAACCGACCCCGGAGGGATGGAAGGCTTGGTTGGCCCGGGCGACTCACGACCCAGGATTTGATCCCCGGACCGCTCGCGTGGTAAGCGCGCACTTGCACTACACCCTCCACGCCCATTCAGTTTTGATAAAATCGAATATTTACCTCAGTTTAGTAGCTCAGGCCACTTTCCTACCGGCCACCATGATGAATGCACTAGGTGGATCTCTACATAAAATCATGTATAGGCAATTGATGATCAATGAAACAAACTGAAATTCGGGAGCCCCAGGAGGCGTCGCGCGAAGAAAGGCAGAGTCGGCGGACGAGTTGCAGCGCGTGATGTGCGATGTAGGACGTGCAGTGGGACACACTCTATTTAACTTGACGCGAAATCCCTATAGTACGCGCGCGACTCGTCCGCTGACTTTGCCTTCTTGCCGCGCGACGGGCCTCCTGGGGGGTACCCGATTAAAAGCCACTGCATGAACTCTGCTTAGACGTCAGGCAATCATGTAGTTGTTGGTTTTTGTTTAATCTGCTCAAAATTTTGTTTATGCTTTTAGTTAGCTCAGTTTTGAGAGAATCACTTTACAATAGCCGAAATTATGAAAGATTAAGTGACTACTCCTGACTGTAAGGGGATTTTCAACTATAACGTCCACTCTCGAAGCGCTTGCGTAACACCGGCGACAATTCACAGAATGAAGTCGTAGGATTATTGATACGAGCTTCTAACTTGCATAAATCCAAGGGATTTGTTTGCGGTGGCAGAGTTGTGTACCGAACTTGTGAAAGAACACTTTCTAGGAATTAAAATGTGCAATGACAGGATTTCTTGTAATAAGCCCCCCCCCCCCGCTATCCTCAACGTCTACTGAAATTGAACTGATAAGGGAGTAATGTGAAGTAAGCTAAGGAGTAGGGGAGATGAAGAAGGACGAGTATTGTTTTTTTGTTTGGATAACTGGCTTCAACCCTGTTGAGGAGGTCATGTGGTGCAAAGCAGTTCCTGTCTGCTAAGATTCAATTTTCGCATGCAGGTCCACCGTGCGAACTCCTGACCCGGAAAGCTTAACCATTTCGCATGTTGCTGTTACTGTCGCAATACCGTCGCTCTACCTGTAAGATAGAATTCGTTGTTGAGCGATCTACTGCCAGAGCACTTCCTCCCCCCAAGCCACCTCCTGGCATGAGACCCGGACGGCTTGCTCTTCACCATGCTTGACCCTGATTGACCAATTTAGGATCAGTGATAGCATTTTCTGACATCATCCAAATATTATTCAAAACCTCATAAAAGGCTTGAAATTATATCAGTAACAACAGTAACAATTATGAAAAGATTTACTCGCTTTAATTAGTATTAACCGTAACGAACATGCATAACATCTACATTCGAAACTAAGCTCTCTCTGAATTTAATAATATTATACACATCATTTAACAACACTTATTACCCGACATTGCAACACGACGCAATAATTATCAACAACGTAAATCAAGGCCTGTGCGCGATGAACCGGCCACATCACGAGGCACACTATAACTTGAAAAAACGGAAACGGGCGTTTCTTCCCTAACTGGCAGAGCAGGGCGCGACTCACGAGCAAGCGCGACATGTCGCGCGCGGTAACGCGCCCGCGTGCGACCAACTAAGCGAAAAAGATTCTGTGCCCTTTGAAAAACTTGTTCTTTCGTTCAGCTACGAATGGACAATATCAACCTTTCATAAAACCTAATAAAACAGTGTGCCCCGTGTGTTTACCCGAAATATTACTGTGCTACATTTTTTGCGAGAAAAAAAAACATGAATTAGGTGAATTGAACTATGATGATATGCGCAATGTGAGTGCAAGAAAATCATCACCAGCCTAGAGTTAAGGTGGGCAAACCATTATTTCCCCGATGTAGCTGTTTGAGGGAGCAGAGTTCAGACGACGAGAGATCTTCGTCCAGCCCTGCGTCTCTGTACATGTCAGACGACGAGAGCGAGCGCTGTACTCTGCGTTTCTGCTCATGCTCCGGTTCAAAAGGACACACGGCAATAAAGAACGAAAGATAACGGGGGTATATTGCTGAGAGTGAAAGGAAAACAGACGCTGGAAGAAATTTTGGACATTCACGACGACCGGTAAGTAAGGAAGGGGAAGTTGTCAATTAGTAAAATGCACATATTCTCACCCAAACGCGCCTTGATCACTTCTTAAATGTTAAAATAAAAAAATGTTATATGTAAACTACAAAAAATGTCCGTCTGCCTAGTATTGAAGGGTAAAAGAAGCACCTGAGTAGCTAAACATAAAGGGGAAAAAAGAGAAGTAAAACCGGAAGAAAAGAGAAAAAGAAGGAAAGGCTGAACACGGGTTAAATTTTGAGTGCCACCGTTTTCAGCGATTACCATGGTTAATAGTAGACTATAGAAATATCGTATCCTATGCTTGTACGTGCGCGCAAGAATGTCTATCACAATAGAAGAGATCATCAACGTCCACAAACGGACACACCGGGAGAACAATTCAATATACACGCAAAAAAAAACTACTACTGGTCTGACCAGTTGAAGAAGGTCCCGTTCAGGTAACTGAGTTGAGAACCCTATGAGTGACGACGTTCAGCCCGCCAACATCGATTTTACACCATCAATGGCGAATTCAACGAAATCAGCGGATCTGTTGGACTATCTTTTTCTTCCGTCGCCTCCTTCTCACATCTATCTTGTAGAAGTGGAACTGAAAGCGAGATTATCAAACAAAGGTAAAAATTTTAGAAAATAAGAATGAGATAAGACAAAGTAAAGTGAGTGGTCAATCAAACCAAAAGTATTTCGCGTTAATTTGTACGAACAATTCCAAAAATGGCACTCTACATCTCTCGTCACGAACCCGAGAGAATAATTCCCTTAGCTGAACCCGTAAAAAGATGCTCACCCCTTCCATCAAAAGTCCCGCTCATCCTGACACTCCACATCCCCCGGTAGCTAGACATTAAGTTTAGGAATAAGATTAAGGTTTATTAACATGGGCGGGCGGAAGTGGTGTAGTGGCAAGTGGCACGCTTACCACGCGAGCGGTCCGGGGATCAAATCCTGGGTCGTGAGTCGCCCGGGCCAACCAAGCCTTCCATCCCTCCGGGGTCGGTTAATTGGTACCAGACTTGTCTGGGAGGATAAAAACACTGACTTGTACATCGGCTGGCCCCGCAAGTCATTGTATAGGCCACATCGCATTCAAACGCCACTACGAATGTACAAATGGAAGTAGAATGCGTGCCGCATCCCAAAAAGGGATTGATCAACGGCAAATGCTTTATCCTTTATCCTGGGCCGCGCTCACAAAATCGCTCCCCCCCCCCCCCGGCTAAAAAAGCCTAAACGCGCAGGTTGTCCAATCAATGTGTTAGGCACTAAATCTGCCAGTATGTTTTTTCTTGTTTGTCCGAGCCACTGCGAAAGAATGATTGAACTCAACACACTTTTACAGGGCACTATATACCCTTTACTAGGTTATTCAAAAACAGCCTAATTTCGATCGAAATTAGTCCATGACTAAGGATTTATCTAGAAGGTTGTTTCCGATAGCATTTCTTCCCGTGGACACTAATATCACACTAGTTCAGCACAAAATGCACTGTGCCCGCGGTACAGGAATAACCCCTGAGGCAACCTTCTAGCTAAATCCACATAGAAAAACTTTGATAAAAATCCGTCTGTCCAAGGAGTGACGCAGTAAAATGTAAATAGGGCCCTTTTACAGTATTTCGCAGCTATGGAGTGGACCATTTTTCCACCTTGGGTGTGAAAACACGAGTTTGAATGTTATGAACAACCAAAGATCAGCTCATACCATATGGGACGGCTGAGTTTATAATTGTCAACAAAGAAAATAAGATCGAAAACACTGTTCAAAAAATTAAGCAAGGTTAAAGTTAGTGAAATTATAAGTGAAGAAAATAGTAGGGGAACAACACTCACCGTCACTCATTCTATTCCCGCAATTGAATTCAAAGCCATCATCACAGGAATTATTAAGATCGACGTAGTGCGATCCCACTCCATTCGCTAACCGTCTCAGAAACCGATTTACGGAGGCTGTCCGTTCACTGAAACCAATAGAACTCTAGGAAATAAGCATTTCGCGCGCAGCCAATACAACGGGATGGAAAAAATGAATAGAAGATCTCAAAAAAGTCAGAACAATTGCTGAAAAGTGTCACCCACCCTCCTTGCCATAAATGCCGACCAAACGGCGATGCATCACGTAATCGCTGCAAAGGCGATGGATCTCGAAGATGTTGCAGCGACAAAATCGATTTCCGGTCCTGAAAATCATTCCAGTAGTGAACAAGTAGCCTTATTTATCAGTGCTGTCACGATGACTACCATTACAAACACAACAAAAAGTTTTGTCATTTGACCTCGGCACCAATCGTCTACGATCGACTTCAGGCAGAACTTCGACTAATCTGAATGTAGGGCGACATTTTTGTATCAAACTCTTCTGTATGTGTTTCTTTCGAAAGATGAAGGGTTTTCGAAAGGGTTTAGACCCGTGGATGTTATAGAAGAACTTCAAGAAATGCTGATATTTTGAATATTCTTTTTTGGAAATTTGTTTCAAAAACGTAACTAACAACATTCATGAAACGACATCGAAAGACACATGCAAACCCCGCCTACTGGTGACACCACCCGGGTATTCTATAACAAGAAGTCAGGTAACCCTCTTCTCGACTCACAGTAAATTTGGCAGATTAGGCAATGCAAATCTCTTCGAGAAATTGAAACATTGAACAATGTTGTTGAAATAATTTACATTTTTGTTTGCCAAAATTTCGCCATTTTTTTGTCATGACCTTGGATGTCATTGCACTGAAAGCAAAAGTGGGTGAAGGACCTGGTCACCATGCTCTATAAATATTTCCCACAGTATGACAGCGTGCGCCACCTCGGTCACTCCGCTCCCCCTTCCCCTCCCCCGCAATCTCTTTTGGTACTCATCAAAAACTATCAAGCCGTACTCAAGCACAAAATCACATAGTACGAACGGTCATGCTAAATCGGGAAATTCTTGCCTTGCTCTTGTATCGTCGGCGTTGGCGTCGCGGTTCTCGTGGACTAATCAGAGGATCGTCAGGATCTACCTTAGTTGTGGAGCCGTCGTCGAAGTTTGACATCATCGTTGTCGCATGTGGCACGTTGTCACCGACGGAGAGCGATCGCTTTCTAGGAGGTCGCACAATAAGTGCCATCCCTTGTTTCCTAAACACATGGTTAGTACCGACACCACCATGAGACGATCAGGACGCACAACCAAACATGGGCCGGTGTCAGACTTTGCGAATCGCTCGATTCGCTACTAGCGATTCACTGATTGCAAATTGAGAAATTCGCTGGCTATTAGTGAATCGCTCGATTCGTAAAGTCCAACACCGGCCATAGACGGAAATTGAAACGCACAGAAACCACACTCAAAACGTCCCTGTAGAAGTCTATGAGAGTGTGTCTTTAAGTCACGACACGGTGACGCGCACATTTGTCGTTAGCGTGAGTCAAAAAAATTGCACACAACTGATTCGACTAGCTAAGTATGGCACCAACTGGAGACAGATTCCATAATGGCAAGGGGGCTCGAAAGAATGTTGCTCGGCCACACAAGTACGGCGCGCGTAGGACGCCACAAATGTGCGCGTCGCCGCCCCGTGACCTAACGACACACACCAAAATCCTAATCGCATTTGTTAATTGTCTTTTGAAGCGATAAGCGTATGAAGCGACTTCGATTCCTATCGTTAGGAAAAACACAAACATAGAAAGCACAAAAAAGAAAACGTAAGTAGCCAATGAGCACCTTGGAATAGCCGGAAGATCAGCCAGATCTTTATACGAAGGGTACTGGCTAGGTGTTGGCGATGACGATTGCACTGTTCGGGAACTACTGAAAGAGAAAACACCACCGTATACATTTCGTCTGCAAGCCTCATCTCAGAGGTAAACCAAAAACAATTTCTGCTAGGTTTTCGTGACACTACATCGGACGAGTAGATCATCGCTTCCAACATTATCGAATTCCTTTCAGGATGACACTCTGAACCATGGGCCGCCCCAGTAAAAGACACTAGTCAATCTCCATCGGCTTTTATCAATTAAGCAGCGACATGCACATAGGCATAAGCTCAAAGCTTGAAGGCAGCTAACTATTACGATAATTTTACATTCAAAAAACCCTAGGCACAGGTCATTGTGCCCAAAATAGGAAGTAATTGTAGTAAATGGTCGACCTACGTCATTCATTTACCATTATTAAGCAGAAATGGCGGCGGGACAACAAGTGACGTTGTTGTAAACCCTTAGGCTGGTGTCAGAGTCCGCGATTCGTCGCGCGAATCGCGCGATTCGCAAAATCGCAAGTGCCCCATTTGAACATTTGAAACACTGAATATGAAACAAGTAGAATCATGAACAGTCGTCATTCAACCATCACCATCAAGCAGAAATGGCGGCGGGATTGGAGAGCACCTCGCAGTATTGATCGGGGCACTTCGATTTCCGCCATCCATCGCGCGACGGATCGCGGACTCTGACACCAGCCTCAAAAGCATGTTGCATGCTGATTATATGGGCGGAGACTGAGATGGAGACCTTTCTCAACTATAAGCCTCTGATGTACACAATGGTCAGCTCCTATACCACATGCAAGGGAAGAGCCGATCAATGAGAAGGCGCAATCTCCGCCCATAAAAGCAACGTGCTATGTGTTTCGAGATCTCGAAAATTTCGTTAATTTCGTAATAACAACTTAATATCAATTACTTTCATTTTCGAGCGCATTAATCCACACCTAGGCGACTGTGAAATGTGCCTTCAAGCAACCAATTCTATGTGAACTTGCGAACTCTGTAATTCCAATGGATTACAGAGACGAATTCTTCCGCTTCCGGCGCAAAAAAAAAAGGACCAACTGTCACAAATAGGTGAATCTTTCCAATGAGGAAGGTACACCAATCAGAGCTGTAATCTTCAGAGTTCGCGTTTCAGCCTACTCTATTAGGATTCTCTTCTCTGCTTTCCGATAGAAAATTCATAAAATCCGGAATTTCTGACCATCTCTTGTATACCTTTTAACTGTCGTGCGTTCGTAAACTGGCGGCACCTTCCGCTTTAAATTTTTTGCTCAAGTTCATTGAATTTCCAATCTTTGGGAGTGATTACATTTTCCTCGAGCCAATGCTGCATACATGCTTCTATGAATCAAGAGAAAGCCCCAAAAAAAATCAAGGCAAAACGGGTCTTCCAGTAAACAGTGCCTTGCTGACAGCGGCCACGCGGTCGTCAGTGTTTTAAGAACCCCTGAACGATTATTGGTATTAATCAAATGAAGCCCTAAAAAATTTGAGTGATTAGGTCAATCTCCAAGGGCGGACAACTCAAAAACATAGATTAAGCAATCGTTCGACGCATAACATACTATGTTTTGAAAGCAGTTTGATACAGCCCATAGACGCTTAGTAAAAGCCGCGTGTCACATTTCACACGTCTCAATAGCTTACTTCGACTCTGCAGTATTCCTTCGCGTACATGGGTAGACAATACACGAACGGGCGCTGCTTCGAGTTCGCTGTCAGTTGAGCGACACTAGCGATGTCCAATATTCAAGTACTCACCATCTTCTTTGTTGTGGAGCTGACGTTGAAACTTGTCTTCAATGTTTTTACGTTAGACTTCGAGATCCCGCAGTGACCAGATTTTTAAACCTTATGGATACCTGGAGTTGAAACCTAAGGCAATGGTCGCGATTATTTGATTACCATAAAATCTCTGCAAGAGGAGGTGCCAAGTGGTGCGTCGGTAAGGATAAATCAAAAGAAAAAGTCAGAAATCTAAGAAATAGGGGTCTTTTTCATCGTAAAACGCCTAAGAAGTAGGACCTCACATAGCCCATTGATACCAAGGTTTGAGTAGCTTAAGGCCAACAGTGAAACGAATGGTGTTAGAGTGAGCATTTCCTGATAGAAGATACGATGCGACTGTACATATGGTTAGGAATGAAAATCGAACTATAAGGACAATGGTATCATACCACGCACGCTGCCGGTAATAACTTCCACATCTGCAAGCGGTAAAACGGGCGTGAGGATGTTGAGAAGAAGGTTTTGTCGGCTTATAACGCCATTAATAGCGCGCCTTCGCTCAGTATAGAGAGCTAATCTCGTATTTCCCTATCCCTTTTGTTATCGTTGCCCATAATTTGTTAGTTCATACATATACTTCTTTCTACATAGTTCATTGATGTCGTTGAAATCTTTGAATCTGTCATTGAAAAATGGTCGTAGCAAAAGAATGTTGTTCGTAGGGAAAAAGCTTTATGTTTTTCTTGCATAGCTTATCATCGTATCGGATCTATCCTATATATATCCTCCTTGGTATATAATCAGTGTGAAGACGCAGCCTGTTAGCTTTGGTGTTTGCTGTATCGCTGTTCGCCTGTTGGAATAAATCTGAGTGAAGAGCCGGACTACGACACAAGAAGACCCGCGTGGCTAGGCTGGAAGCTTCTATTAAGCTTCGAAAAGCGTCTATCGTCTCTTTGATATTCTCTTACCGCCCTGGACTGCGCATGTTCCTCGCACATTCCAGATTCCTGGCGCCGCTGCCTTTTAAAAATTTATGTATCTACAGACAACTGAGAGCTGACCTTTTCCTTAACGCCACGTCATTGTCCGTGGGAAAGGACGCACGGCTCACATGTTGATAGCAATTCCTTGTCGATGAAAATGGCTGCCATCGAGCATTGCGACTAGAAAATGGAAAAGGTCACTTTTAAAACTTCCGAGCACATGTACCACATGAAAAGATTATGCCATAGCGCATGTGAAGTACTGAATTTCAACTTGGATTTTTATGCCAAGCCGTTACCTTTGATGATACCAGGAGCCGCCGCTGCCGAGGTGCGCCTGGTGAGTCCTCCTCATGTACACTTGGCAGCTCTTTATACGAATTACCCATCGACACTACTCCACCATTCATGGCCGAGAAAAAAGCAGTTGTTTTGATGGCTCGTTGTCTAAAAAAACCGCAGAACTGGACATTGAATATTGACGCGATGACTATAGCTAAGGTATTTGAAAAGGCGAAGCCATCCTACAAGAAGCGCCTGCTTCCAAAGCTCGACCCAAACTAAACTAAAGGCACATTTCACGATAGCCGGAAGGGTAACGAAGTCCAAATATGTAACCGTACATGCTAGGGAGTCTCGTAAAGAAGAGAAAAGCAAAAGGAACCAAAGGCAAGGCCCTGAATAAGACCCTCATTCCCAGTTGCCTACATTATATCACTTTACAGCGAAGAGACACTAGGATACGGAAGGAGAGCGAAGTCAAGGAAGCGAGAGAGCAAAGAAGTTAGCGAGACACAGACACCAATGCATTATCCGCTCATCACATTATCACGCTAACGGATCCTTTCATGGGTGTTCCCAAACCCAAGTCATCAAAACAGCACTACTGCCAAGCACGTTCGAGCATCACTTACCCTGAAATTAGCTTACATTTTGCAAACCAGTCAATTTTTCTCAGGGATTGAGCTGCGCTACCCAGCTGATCGTGAAATGTGCCTTTGAAACAAGGTTGAACGAAATGAAGTATGAGATAAATTGATGGACTGTACCCGATGACCAATCATAAACAGATCTCGTCCTAACGCCACATCCACATCACCTATGACTTGGCTTTGAAAATAAGGCGCAGAATTGAAAATATGTTACCTGCGCCGGTTGCCGCACGGTCCCTATGAAGCGTTTGAGGAAGGACTGGTCTTTCTGAGTCGAGAGCGACATTGTAGACTCACGATTGAGGGCTAAAACACACCAAGTGAAAAACATCAATTGGGACTTTGAGAGGCTGTTCTCCAACGAACTGAATAAGAGACACCACTAACCAAATCCAGAGCCTCTTATTGTACGGAAAGTGGAATTCCGTGGGAAAATCTCTGGCGCTAAGCTTGGCTCTTCTTCCCGTAGCTCTTCATCATCGGAGAACTCGTAACCTTCCGCATCCAGCAACCAATACGTGGTCATTGGACCTTTACCCTGCAAAGACAAGACATAAGAGAACAATAACGGAGAGCCAGGAAGCTATGAAATCTACCTTTATAACGAGAGTTCCTCGCTCTTCAAGAACAAAACCAGGAATTGCCGACAGAACATCTCGTGTCGGTTGAGAGCAATGGATTTTGAGCGCTGAAAAAGGTGTGATCTGCTGTTCTGGTAAAGTGAGGAACATCGATTGACTCGCTTACGTTCTCCATTGCTCTCCATTCTGCTCGCTGTATTTACCGTGTCGCCGAACAGACAGTACCTTAAAAAACAATAATACTCAAAGATCAAAACTGCAGTTGAATCAATACAGCAGACCTGAGTTGATAAATAAAGAATTTAGCGTGTTTTAATTCAATTCAGAAGCAAAATGTGCGCCGGAAAAAATATGAAATGAATGGGGTCAATCAATTCCGTTCCTAGCGTCAGTAGTATGTAGAAATCGAGATTAGACCCCCTCCCCATCGGCAAGCTAGCTAGACGTGTCCAGGCCGACAAAAAAAATGGTTGCGTACGGATATTAATAAAGCGAAGAGTGGAATTATGAATGGAGAAACAGGCAGCGTCTCCACTTTTGCCATGCTACGGCTCACTTCGGCCGTTTCGCACCAAATAAGCCAAAAGGAAAACGGGGATTGATGAAGGGAGGAAAGACAGCATTTCATTTTTTGCATTTGTTATGCGCTCAGTTCCGGCTGTTTCGCATTCAAGTGAGCAGACAAAAGAAAATCAATTGCTTTTCCTGATGCTCTCACTTTTGCCCATAAGGGCAAAAGATTTGAATTGAAGATATGATGAAATAAACATACAGCATAGATTTCAAAGAAACCGGAAACCAACTTGGCATGGTCTTCCCCACTACTCCAGCTACGCAACTTCCTGTGTGAATGCCGATACGTAACATCAATTGTTCATTGGGACGATGAGGAATCTTGAAGTTCCGTACAGCACGCAACAAACAAGTTGCGAAGAAATCCGAGAAAACCAACCTATCTCTTTCGCATGAAACTGCGTCTCTTTGAAGTTAGGCACACCCGACACGACCATGTAAGCGTCTCCAATCGTCTCCACCTTCAACAAATACTTTAATTGCGTCCTGTCACATTCAAAGTAGTAGCAAAGTGTTTCTAGCAAAGCAGACTGCGCCTCACACTTGTAACGCGAAGCAGATTGGATTTTAACAGTGCCAAATGAGGTTTCCTTAATCGATGTTTGCGCAGCAGTTACCAAGAGAGATGAAAAGGTCGGCATAAATGTATGTTGTACGGCGTTCATCTCTCTGGAGGGAAACCGCTAGCGCCACCCGTTGTCACGCACTCTCACGTCAAGCCTCCTTCACTACAGCCTATCTTTGCCACCCGCCTGGCATACTCTCGCCGCCATCACTCGGCTGGTAACAATTCATAGTAAGAAATAGTAAACCTGACTAAGCATACCTTATATACATCGTACTTTTGAATAATTCTATCGAACTTTGTGTACAATTTGTTCAAGAACGTCACAACCTGTAAAAAGGTTAAATGAATAGAAAGGTAAATAAATAAGTGGAACTATAAAAACTTTATGGAAGATGAATTTTCTAGCACAAGTGACTCAAAACAAACCTGCATAGGGGTAGATTCTCCAGAAATACGCGTAAAACCAACAATATCCGAGAAATAAATAGTGACCGATGGGAATGACTCTGGTACCACATCCTGTCCATCCAATAGCTGCTGCGCAACACTCCTGAAAGAGAAATCGTCTATGTCGGTATTCACTTGATCCTGTCTGAGCAACCATCGCGACCTAGATTCCTGCCTTTGGGAAGCCTAGTGAGGCTTACCATCATTACCTATCATTTGGTTCTCCCTCTATTATCTCACAACCACTTTATCCATGCTAACCAGGTGCATCTGCCCAGTATTAATGAGACTGAGACGAAAAGTCAGAAGAAAGTCACACCAGTGAAAGCAAAGGTCACAGCTTCTCACCTGACCACCATGAAGAATTTTTCCAGGGTAGAGTCCATGCCCCGGAGCTCCTTACCCTGATTAACCAAAAAAAACATTGGTTGTATCGTTGATGAGAGAACCATTTGCGATTTACACCAGATCTAGCCCTCATAATCAATCGCTTTGCGAGCCTACCAAACCTGTTCAATCCAGCGAATTCTTTTCATCCCGAACACAAAGGTCAACCGCAAAGAACGTTCATCATAATTTGTGCTCTCAAGTGACAAAAGAACAGTTGCTAAGAGCATCCAGAATACTTGCATTCAACTTATACCTGGGTAACATTCGTTGTAACAGGTGCTGGCTGCGTTTTTGTTCCTCACGTAGTTCAGCTGTTCGTTCATCGACCAAATCTTCTAATTGGTTTTGATATTTCTCCATCATCACCATCATATGGTCCTAAATACCCTCTCATTTGCCGGTAATATAAAAAAAATGCCATTCACTGCTGGAGGAAAAATGTGAACGTAGACAGCTAAGGAAAGGAAAATAAAGATGAGGCAAGCACACAGCTACTTCCCTAGTTTATGTATCCTCTTAGCTTTGAACAAGTAAATTCTTACGAAACAAAGGACCTTCCATTGCTATTATACGTACCATTATATTCCTCTTGTAAATTCCAGCGAACATTGGGTTTCAATTTGTGTCGAACACCATTCTTGAAATCTGGACGGTTTTCTGGGTACTCAGACCAGCACAATCGCATTGTCTCGATTACATAGTCCTGGCCTTCGATACATGACAGATTCGGTCTACTGCACGTTCCGCCAGCTACTCGAGCAACAATCTCTGAAAAAAATTCATGCAATATAGAGCGATCTTTAAGCACATCTTTGACAATAAATTTGTAAGAGAAGTGTTTAGCACGTTGACGACCGTGTGGTATGATGTCATACCAAACTTTCGCATGGGACAGACTAGTTTTCCTCAATTTATTTGGCGTTTTCTCTTGTTCTACAACGGGATGCCATGTACATTATGTATTAGGTTGTCCCATAATTAGTGAATCACTTTGGGTATTTTTGAATTCGAATTTTTTTCTTTTTCATATGGAGTCTCTGCTCATCCAAACATACATCCCTGTCATCTACAATGTATTGCCTATACAGGGAAATTTTGTCGCTGTCTTATCTCTAGAAATCCAGGAGCTATTGATCGAAGAAAGATCGGAAGTCGAGTTTGAGGTCATGTCACTTAGCGTAAAATTCCTCCCTGGGGAAGAGCGCTAGAGGTCAAACTGAGTTGCCTCTTGTTGGCACGAGGATAGGGCCACACAGAGGAAGTGGAAGATCGGCTAGCTTGAGAGTCTCTAATTTTTTATGAATATTCTCCGCAAGGTGGGTCGAACGACCTCAGGAAAAAAGCAGACTTTGTCTTGCTTTACTTTCAAATTGAATGCGCCGCCATTACGCTGTAGATGTTGATCTTCTTCAGTGACTCTAGTATTACTAGGCGGCGGTTCCCAGCGCATGGTCACTCTCGTGCTCCACCAATATCTCTGAAGGGTCGGACTAGAATGAGGTTTGGCTTTTGCTATCAGAACTCCCGAATCGTTCACGCTGGGCTACTGCTCCTCGGAGATTTGCTAGTACACTTCACGCAGTCCAGAACCCTGGTGAATAAGCTGGATGATCACTGTAAGGAACTAAGGGAGATCAGAAGGAACATGACGATGTCAGATCGTGTGCGGAGCTGTTTCGAGCTCAAAGCACACGAGATACAAATTAAATATTTTAAAATCGTTACAACTCTACGTAGATGTCTACATTCCATCATTTTAACAAGTCGGGCATGCTCTAGCAAAAGGCGGCTAGTTCGTCCATATTCACGCTTAGTGGCGCTGGGTACAGCACTGAGATTGCCAGTTGAGGGGTAGTTGGAGTGTGGGTCATCTTCAACTAAAAAAGCCAACCTCTCGATAGAGTGAACTATAAGCAGACCGTGGAGTGAGGGAGCGTGCCTTGCCTATCTGCTGGTCGATTCTCTATATTGTTGGGCGTTTGAAAGATCTTAATCAGAAGTGATTAAGAAGGGAGCTCAAAAATAGGTTCCAGAAAAATTGAAATATCAGCCACGGAAGGCAGCATGGAAATGGGCTGAGTAATTGCTCAGGTAGGATAATGTGGATGCTACTTCGCAAAACATGTTTCACGCCTTCACCATTTTTCTTGGATTTTTAATAACAATAAATGTAAAGTGATTCACTAATTATGGGACAACCTAATAAATTCGAAAAACAATATTTCTTCATTACTGATAATGAAAAGGCTCAAGGATTGATGCCTACTGATGAGAGAATACGAAAAATGTTAAGGCAGTACGCGCACAACGGCGGTCTTCAACGTGTTAAAGAAGGACGGAAATAGCAGGGATGGCCACATCCTGTGGAAGAACGAACGCTTCGTAATGATCTCCCGATAGACGGCCGTCGTCATTGACGAAAAGGGCCAACCAAAAAAAAAATGGTGGAAATTTGCAAAAGAGCCTATGAAAGGTAGGAAAAATTGCTGCACCGCTACCAGGCACTTGCGTTTCGCTTTTAGCGAATATCTGGAATGGTCCCTGTCGCGTCAGAATTTCGTGCAGAATGATTCCAAACGCGTAGACATCACCTTTTTGCGTTCCTAAAAATGTTCATTGTTTTTTCTCAATAATTGAAAAGGGAAAAAGAAAACAGATATTGGCTGAATAATAAAGGAAGATAGTATACTGTTAAAAAAGAAAGACAGGAGAAATGCCGATAGTTTCTCGCTTACCTTTAACGGAGTGCTTCAACTCGCTCTCTCGCAGCAATTCCGGTGCACACCAAAGGTAACTCATCCACTAAACAATTAGCAATGAATGGTAAGGTCGAAAATACGATTAAAGAGAGTTCAAATCAGACTTACCCGACTCTCTTCGCTTTCCCACTGTCGCCCTTCACGTATTTCATGATGACCAAAGTCGGCTACTTGCAGCGCCCACCTCGATGTAATCAAACAATTGGTGGACTTCAGATTACCATGAACTTTCAATTCAGAGTCATGTAAATAAACCATGCCCTAAATTTCATGCTACGTTTGTCTAAAAACTATTTCAATATTAAAAAAATCCTGGAAACAGGTATCGGAAAACTCACATTAATGAGATCTTCAACGAAAGACGCTATATACAAGTGATCGAGTTTGAACTCTCGATTTTGCAATATATCCATCAATGAGCCTTTGGCGCAAAACTCACGGACTATGCAAATCGAATATGGGCACATAATAATCCCTGAAAACCTTTTGCTTGAAAAACCGGCGGGTGATTCTTTAAATAACTTTCAAAGTTAGGAAAATATTGTAAAACGGACGTGTACTAAAAAGCCATTGGGGGAAAAACCGCAAGTTCCTATTCGAGGACCCCTTATCAGTGTTCAGGATTTCGCGTGATAGCTCTACCAAAGAGCGATCAGAAAATGAAATTTGCAAAATCTGCATATTAAGTGACAACTACGCTGTTCTATAATGTCTCGCAAGAAGGGACGTTTCACTTCATTGTTATTACAGACTAAAGATACACGAAAGAACCAGTTGTTAACAATTTATGAAGTCAAAAAGGCCACATCAAAAGTGATAGAGCGGGCTAACTAGTTCAGGAAAAATCGACCAACGACAAAATAAAACCCATGAAGAGTCAAGCGACGCAACTGGCTTTCCCTAACAGAATTTCCAATAAGCCCACAACTTCCCCAGTGTTGGAAGGTGCTTCTCTCACCAACTCCCACGACTTTTGCGAAATCTGCGAGCTTAAAATTCGCCCTTTCTCCATATTTGGTAAATGCCAAGAACCACATGTTTAGGAAGGGTAGACTCCGACAAATCCAAATCATCCCCTTATGAATTCTTTTATTACTTCATTTGCTTCAGAGCGTTGAGAAGGCAACTAAGCATATAAATACACGACAATAATATAATACAATAACAGATACTGGGAATTGCTGACAATGGAATTTTTTCTGACACTCACCCATAAAGCTGTTAATGTTCGGATGAGTCAGCTGGCGCATAACTCTCATCTCAATCTTCGATTGCCTTGTTAATTCGCGAGGTTTGCGTGAAAATGTCAGCTCTGCAAGAGTATAAATGTCAGTAAAAAGACACGATAGACAGAGTCAACCACGAAATTTAGTCACCTTTCAACGCAACAAGAGTCCCTTTGTAGTATGCGACACCTCGGAGACCTGAGCCTTTTTTCTCGGCGTCTTGACCAGTATACCACGCATGGTCACCCATCTGAAGAGGGAAAACTTTACAAATCCATCAGGAAACTATTACCACAAAGGCGACAGCGCATGTTTCCGCACTTTTGGCCCGTGGAGTAGGTAGTGACCAACTGAATAAATGTAAACAGTCCGAAAGATCGTATGTGGGAACCAACATATTAACACATTCACGACGACGCCCCTTTTCCACTTTTCGGTCGCGTGGGACGGACGCGATTTTGTGGGCGCCGCCGCCTCACCACATAACCGCAGATTTTGTTTTGTAAATGAACAAAAACATGAATGTCACAAAATAATTTCTGCAATGTCCAATGCGTAAAGATTATCTAAACATATAACAGTAGGATTTCGATCAGAACGACAAATAGTGGTTACGAAAAGAGAGCATTTATTCACTTTCCCCGTGAAGGAATTTAAAAGCATTTTACACTCGATTACGAGGTTTGCCCACCTATCTGTCCATTCCTAGCGCCTGGCAAGCGATTATCAGTTGGCAGCCCATATGGGCGGCCATCGGCGTGAATGTGTTAAATACATCGTAAAACGGTATGGGGTACATGAGGGAAAAAATATTGTAAATTGTTGGTACACAGCCGTGTCACGCCAGTTCCACGCATGCCCAAAGCTGGAACGGCTGATACCTTGTCGTTCACCAAAGCGTGGTATTCAAGCAAACACGCTATTCCCAGGATATTAGCCTTACATTACCAGTCGGTGTATAATGGAAGCAGTGATTGTTTATGTGCTGGTAAAGCTTTGGGATTTCAGTCTTCAAACGAATAATCAGTTGACTTCCCATATTGTTGGCAAGTAAATAAAATTGCTACCACCACTAAAAGAAAACATACATCATTTCCATCCGGGAAAAGCGACGTTGTTGATGCGTTGCCTTGCATAAGTCGTTGCACTTCACGCACTTCGATCTTCCATATCATCGCTAATTCCTTCTCGAATTTACGACTTCTGCAACAGAAAGTTTCATCATTTTCAGTTGAACAACGTCGAAGTCACAGCTACGTGGAGAACAGGAAGTGAGGAATTAAGTTCGCGAATGATTACGGTTAGAATGAATTTCACTGCATTTCTTCCGTTATTTTTTTACTACTTTCTTCAATTTAGCAACAGCAACATTTTCTACCGTATCATCATTAAAACCCCAACACTCTACTCCTATGCACTAACTTCGCCGCGCTAACGATTTGCAGGGCACATAAAACCTTACAGAGGCGAGTTCGACTTCGGAATTGTCATAGTAGCCACGGGTCACTTGCCACTGCCCGCATATTCGCATTCTGCATAGATATGCACTAACTATAGTGATCAACCTCCTACCGTCCATGCCCAATAACCAAACCCCACTAAGCGGGAAATCTTCTTTCAACAAACCTGTATACAAATCCTGCCGATATCGCTCCACCAATCAATACGATGAAAAAGAGTATGAATGAAATGAATGATATGTAGCCTGAAAAAGGATGCATTGAAAGAAAAACTCAGGCAGTAGCTGTCAATGATAGCTGCCTAGTTTCCTGACAAACGCAATTTTTCGAGGAGGAACTCTACAAATTGCTCAGATTTCTCCGTATGTCACCATAAAACCAACCGCCATAATCTCTGCAAAGCTCTCCGTGAAAGCCGCAATCTGGCTGATCACGTGTTGGTCCATCTATCCACATGATTGGCTTGTGGAATCTAAACATGAAATCATCAGAAAGGGATAAATTTATTCCCTATGAAAACAACTTTTCATAGTTTTAGAAGAGAGCTAGAAACACAGCAAAAGACGGAGAATTTCCATAACCCTCTCGTTTCTTTGCTGGAACCAGTCCAAGACACAGAAAAAAATATTGAGAAAGTTGAAAATTCTACAATAGAGAAGAAAAACTTGAAATTTCCGATCGAGGTTAAAACTTACACTAGCTTTGGCATGTTATTATGCCCTTCTCCTCCATCAACGAACATGGCAGTGATGTCAAGAGCGTGGTCGAGCGGATAGTAATTACCATCGCCTTTCGTTCGAACTGGCTCCACCTGAGGGAAACAACAGAATTAAGCGGCGTACGCACAGATGTGCTTTGTTAGTCGTAATCAGCAATGAATTAGCAAGTTACAATAGGTATACGCCCTCAAAAAAACTTCCAATGTAACACCAAACAAAAACTGAACATTTTTTCGTGCACTTACTGCTTGCCACGACAACAGTGTGTAATTTCCTTTGGCGTCTCCGTGTTCATTGATTCGCATGTCAAAGCCTTGCATACCTGAACGAGAACTTAACTTATCATGACAACATTCACATAGAGATATTAGACGAATCACTCAATTCGGCAATATTTCATGCTCAAAAAAAGCTTAGTGATCAAATGATAAAAGGTGTTCAATAATGATGTTTCCCACCAGTGCTCCTCTTCAACCCTTTCGTTGCGATCCGATCCCATGGTGATACGGTTTCAATTGCAAAGTGATCAAGATACCGAATTATTTTTATACCTCTCGAAGTTTTGAAATCCCTCGCAAGCTTGGTAGTGCTGCATTAATCTGGTAAAGCGTTAAGTGGACCGCGGTATGTCTGGTAAAAATTTTTCCATCCACGGCAAAAGTTTTTCCTAGAAAGTTTTTCAACTTGACACACACTAAGCCAACCGAGAGGGAACCAATGCGTGTGGCAGCCATTCTTCTCGCTTTTGAGCCCTTCCCAAGGCATGTGAATGTTTAAAAACAGCTACTTCAGTAAGTTTTTATTCACTTGTAAGCTCTACAATTGCTATAAAGTTGTAGGTAAATAACATAGAACCTCTTTGGTGGCCGCGATGCCAGTGACATTGAAATCACCATTTATAAATTGCTGAGTGATACATGTAAGGTAAGCCTCGTTAGCTGATTTCTCAAAATTGAACAGCAACATACGGAGCTCCCGAGGCATAACTTCGAGCGTTTCACTTTATTGGATCTACTTAATAGACAGATCACCATCGATGGTAGGGAAACCGTTTTGTTGTGGAGCTATGTTGAAACTATCGAATATCACAATTTTCAGCGAAACTTCTGCACACTAATTTGCACTTATCACCATTGAACGCCGCTGATCAGAATTATGTGAAGCACTCAATACCAGAGGTGTAATAAAAGACCTCAAATAT
>MU888599.1:0-21451 GCA_036418205.1 Ostertagia ostertagi
TTTAACGCCATTGTTCTTATGTCAGAAAATTTATACACAGTTTATTATTTATTCATGTTACAATTTTATTTACTTATTTGCTTGCTTGTTTACAAAAAATTTATCCTCATAAGCAGTGCAATCATTTTCCGGTTCTTCTAGACTCCATTATTACACATTGAGAAGTTGATTCTCCGTTCACAGCGCAGTGCTGGTCGTCCTCGCAGTCGTTCATGCAGTTGTTTATTTTCACTGTGGCTATTTTCCTTTAGTATATCCACCATATGTAAACGGTTTTCCGGCATTGTTAGAGCCTAAAATGGTACATCAGCCGGGATCATGCAGGCCCTGCATAGACCAAGTCGTGTTTCAATTTCCCTAGGCTTCTGGAATGGAACTAGAATGCGTGGCGCATCCCAAAGCGAGCTGACCTGTTTCAAATTCTCTATATTTTCATACCTACTGAATTTACGCAAATACCCCATACTCGGCCAAAGTCTTCGATAGATAAGTTCTGGGTAAAAAGTTTAGGCGCCTTTAGGCGAGTTCCTACGGCAGCAGCCTGTCACTTACCGGTCTAGAAAAATCCCACGCGCTATTTTTGAACCTTACCAAATAGGCAGTCTTTGTGATTATGACGCGCGAGCTACGCTAAGAAACATAGCAAATAGAACGGAACAGACCTGTTTTCGATTCCAAGCGCCTAGCTGTCTGATTGCGCGGTTCATTCTACGGTCATCGCCCGTCTGATCGAGTCTACTCAGGCAGTGGAGACGGGTTTTGTTATTTTGGGGTGACAGACGATTTAGTAGTGTTATTTTTAGAAGCCCTGCCACTTTGGGGAGTTTGGGGGAGGAGTTGGAAGGTTGAATCAAGTTGAACTAAATTCAGCCGCGCTATAGATGCCCATCCGATCAGAGTGGAGGTGGGAGGGGGGGAGGTCTCACATTTTGGGTCATACGCCATCATTGGGACCATTTCCGAGCGATCATAACCATTTTTCTACAGGAATAGCTTGATGTGAGAGAGTTTCATTGTTGATCGTCTTCCTAGCAAACTCCATTTTGATATCGTTTTCCTGTTCCTTTTTTGCGATGAACGCAAAAGTACAAGTGGCGATGATGACGACATACCAAAAAATACCCAAGGAACTTAGAAAACCGGATTTTCGAGGTTCTTGAAATTTCACTTTTAACTTTAAAAAAAAAAAAAAAAAAAAAAAAAAAAAAAAAAAAGAAAAAAAAAAAAAAAAAAAAAAAAAAAAAAAAAAAAAAAAAAAAAAAAAAAAAAAAAAAAAAAAAAAAAAAAAAAAAAAAAAAAAAAAAAAAAAAAAAAAAAAAAAAAGAAAAAAAAAAAAAAAAAAAAAAAAAAAAAAAAATTTTATTTTTTTAGACACACCCTCTCTTTTCTACTACTCTCTTCTTGAGTCAGTCACTTAAAGCTGATGGCAGACTTTGCTACTAAGCGATTCGCAAGTTGACATTGGCCTAAGCACCACCACCTGAAGGTTTCGTTGGTCGAAGAATTAGTTATGGCGGTGGCGATTGTCGTGGACCCTCCAGGAGCACAATTTTGCCGTGTGCCACGGACTCAACGTAGCGCGACAATGGCGCTAGGGTCTTACAAAGCCAACCTTTGGCGAAGAATCTTGGCATTTGGACGATTTACGTCGCGGGCACGTCATGGCATGCAATGTGGATTACGGCGTGGCGGCCCATTCAAAAACGCGCGGGGTGGTTTGAGTCGTGGAGCGGGCAAGTCAGGACAACTCGTCCAGCCCGCCCGTTCCTGTTTTTCCAAGGGAAATTCTTGTCTAGAGCTTCACCGACAGTTCTCTTTGATTCTTTTTTTTCCGCGCCATTTTCCAGCCTTGCGTAATAACTTCTCTTTTACAGTGGTTTGTAATTTTTTGAGAAGGACTCACATGTAATAGCCTCCCAAGAGTGTGGGCTATCCCATGGGAATCCCATCCCAAGCAAAGGGTTTCAACTAAGGAGCAGACTATTATCTTATTTCTATCGCTGAACATGTATTATTAGATTCAGCAGTTCTTATTATGGCTAAAATAGTTAGCTTGTAATTGTTTGGAAGTTCAGCTGTGTGGGAAGCAATCTAATATTTTCCTTTGTTCTCAGGAGAGGTTTTTTTCGGGTGAATGTCAACAAGACGTCAAAAAAATGAAAGTGCAAGCTAAAAATGTCTTACTTGAGAATATTAAAGAAAGTGGTCCTCGTCCACTGTGCCTCAAAGATAATCCTCGCCTTACAAATTGCTATCAGCGTCGAATTAGGTGACGAACGACACGTAATACCAGGATTCAACCAGTAGCGTCGTGCGAGTTTTGGAACTTGTATGCTATACGATCTTATCTTTATCCTCCCTTCTACCGGTCGACGGACTACTTGAACTCGGCCCTTTAAGCTGCCTCACTCGACGCTTTCGTCTGCGCTCTCTCATCTTATCAGCGGCTGATCACCACTGCGATCTCACACATTCAAACTTTTGCCACAATGCAACTGGCTCACCCACCTCGGATTCCCTCCCCCTTACAAGGCTTAGTCCTAAGGCTCTCACCTCCCTCCTTGGGATTTGGAGCCGAGCCAGGCGCCATTCTCTGATCGTCTGTGCTCTCCGCCATTCGTGGCAGGACCATGGACGAAAGTGCAAGTAGTCCGTAAACCCTCCCTAAGCCACTCCAAAAGCTATCTCGTGAAACTCTTGGTTGTGTACCATATTGGTTGAATCTGAGCCGTTTTTGTCGCCACGGGAAAAGTGGTCAAGAGGGGAAGTAGTTAGTACATAAATAAGTGAACTACGGGGCAGTTTGACCATATATGGATCCCATTCCTGATCATAACATTTTTAAGCTCGAAGCAGGCAATTCGCCAGAGGCATTCGCGAGTTAAGCACGATCGATAATGAAATTGTGGATGCCGAGTTGACTGCAAATGGGAAAATAGGCAAAGAAAACTGTCAATAAAGCTACTTGAATAAAGACTCCTTCTGTTTCCTACTGAACTGAAGGAAGGGGCGGGCCTCGCACGAGCTGTCTCGTTGCAGCAAGAAGTGCAACTGCAATCGCATATACGCCAACGCAAATGAAGGCATATGTATCAGTACAAACAAGGGAATATGCTAATCAAATGAGTTAAGCAAGTAAAACCAATCAAAAAGCGACAGCATTGTTTTCGAAACGCGGGACAGTTTACACGCAATCGCGCAGGGACCGAACAGCCATCACGTGTCGCGGTTGGCCACGTGGCGCGGTTACCGCAAATGGGCTGAACGGGAACGTTTCAGTCCCTTCTGGCTGCTTTCCAAGGGGAGTTTCTTGTTCAGTGACATTCATTGTATTTTTGATTAAAGGACGAATTTACGATGGAAAAGCAACCCATTCCAAATTGAGGTAGAGATGGTGAGTAGTACCAGAAAGAAAGCGAAACCACGAAAAACGGCCCAGAACCGGAGAAATGGGACCCCTTCCTTGTCCGTTGATTTGAGCATTGATGGGACTCTCATCGCTTTGCCCTCTTCAACCCTACGCTCTCTCAGCTATCTAATCACTCGCCACCTATTGTACTACGGCGAGTGATCAGACGATCGGTGGGCGGAGATCGCCGAACTCGCCAACTTTGAGCCATGCTAGATCTCAGAGGTCAAATCTTTCGATGCCGATTGCGTGTCTGTCCGCACCCTCAAGAGATTCACCGCTCTCCCCACTAGGCGATTTCTCCCTTCTTCGACCTTCGTTCTTTCCGTGCAATCCTCCTTTAAGGCAACTCGTTATTGCCTCCTTTGTATCGAGGTAAGGACTTGCTGCGGGACTGTGTTGACTTTCAAGATTAGTCTGGTTTGCAATAATCGTTTGGCGTCTATTCCCGTTAGGGGGCTCATGGTGCGAGACTCCCAAAAAGCTGCGGTTAACTGCTGAGCCCAGGAGAAGTGTAGCCAGTAGGGGGGGGGCCAGAGTCAACCCTGCGTTGCGCAGTTCGCAACGGCACGTTGAGAGATCCTCAACGCACGCTGTATGGGCGGAGACGCAGACGGCTCGAGCATGCGAGTGTGAATGTTCGCGCGAGAGAACGTGTCTAATCGGGCGAAACTGCGCAACGTGGCCGTTGAGAACTGCGCAACGCAGGGTTGTGACTCTGGTGGGGGGTGAGGGCAGTCACTTGACATGCGTGAGAAGCTGGAATGTTCGAGTTTACATTAGCTCGCCGAGAAACTGCATCATGATGCCCCCTAACTGGAATAGACCCATCGTTTTTATCGACCAAAATCAACTAATAAAAGGGTGAGCTTCCAAAAGTCAAACAGGCTAGGCTAAACTTCCTAAGAAACCTATTAGTAATTTTGACTTGTTTTTGTTTGTTAACTGCTGTTTTTGGCCGCAGTTCGCCTTGCGAATGTTTCACAAGAATGCTGGGTTGTGAACAAAACTTTCGCCCCAGGCGGGACTAGAACCGCACTACACCTCTCGCTTTACTAGTAATGTTTTCAACGGCTTATCGAAGGTTTGAATAGATAAACATCGGAAAGTGCGCTTTGTAGAGTTCGTTGTGTTCGATTATATTCAGTACATATGAACTGCTGCTGCACTGCACGCACGCAAAACTGCCAGCCTAGCTACACATTTGTGCAGATTGGCACGTGTATTCGCAAAGAGTTGCCTACACAGCTGGTGGCTTAACCAGCTTCTGTTGGTGGCTTTTTGATCCTCTTTTTCTCTTTTTTTCATCTTCTATTTTCTTCTTACTCTTGAAGCGTTTTCTGCTGCCTCACTCTTTTTCTGTTTACACAATGTTGTTTTTTTTTCGGCATCTACCTCCTAAATAAATTAATTTTCTTGCGCTATCTCAAGATGCGGGTGCATCCTCTTGGGCCAAGCTTAGGATAGGCTGGAGCTCCGGTGAAAATGAAAGTTGCTCACGCATTTTGTGGTTTCTGCACCCCTGCCTGAGACTTAGCCCTGTTTATGAGATAAAGGGTATGTTTTACGCTGTTTCAATGCAGCACCACCACAATGCCCCTCTATCTTGCGATAGCGCCAATTTTCTAGTCCATCTAGAAAATCTATAGATCACCTCTCTATAAATATATATTTAAAAAATTCTTAGTGTCGCATCAAATTCGATATGGCTGCAGAATTTTCTCTGCTTACAAGGGAGGTCGTTCAGGGTGTGCCAAGCTTTTTCAAAATGGTTTTTGCATGATATAGGGGCACATGCGGGAACCACAGAACCATGGTTAATTTTTCCTGAACGGCCCTCTGAATACCAGAAAAGGGGTCCCTAGTTCGATTCCTCGTGGTGACAAATTTTTGCATTTCGAGTTGACGTTTCAAAATTCGCGCAAAATGGAGTTAGCATGAATAATTAGTACCATGTTCATGAGGGCCGTCAGTAACCCTTAACCGTTTTGGTGTCACACCTTTTTCACCAGTTTTTTAATCAAAGTCTTTTTGTAAGGGTTACTGACGGTCCTAATCATGATGGTACTAATTATTCATGCTAACTCCATTTTGCGCGAATTTTGAAACGTCAACTCGAAATGCAAAAATTTGTCACCACGAGGAATCGAACTAGGGACCCCTTTTCTGGTATTCAGAGGGCCGTTCAGGAAAAATGAACATGGTTCTGTGGTTCCGCATAAGTACTTGTTTCCTCAGCTATTCTGAATAGCTAACTTTCGCTCCTAACACTGTACTGATGCACAGCTTTATGACAAATCAATAATCCGACCTACAATCTCCACTTGTGAGGCGAAGGAGCACTTGTGGTTTCTCTCTTTCTAGGCGAACTTGTAAGCACTTGTGGCTGGAGCAGAAACTGCCAGGCTCCTTCTCCTCACCTCCTTTTATACTGTATGGCGAGCATATCTTTTAAGAATCTAACAACATAATCGGCACCCACGAGCTAGAATTTCCACAACATCTCAAAAAGTTACATGAAACGATGAGTCATAAGAAAAATGTAATGCACATCATATTTTTAAATCCAAAAACAACAGCTTCAATCATCCAAATATATCACTTGAAGTATATCATCGACTTGTCGACAGCCGTTTCAGGAAAAAACGACCATGGTTTCTGTGAATCCGTTGCTCCCACAATATAATTTCAAGAAACCATTTAAAACCAAAAAAGATGCACACGCCTAAACGACCTCCCTTTTTTAAGCAGTAGCAGTACAATAAGGCAGTGGTTGCATCACTTCCTCTCCCCCCCCTCCCTCCTTCTCCGAGGTCGGTCGCCATCGTTTGCTCACCTTCAAAAGTTCTTAACGACCCCTTCACCAAGATTTATTTTACCCCACAAAATACCGTCGAGCGGTATAAAATATACTAAGCGCTGAATACGTCACGAAAATTTTCTCCCCGCGCCGCCCCCACCCCATCACATGCAACTTCTTACAACCGAAGCAAGTACGACCCCCCCCTCTACAAACTCATCAAAATACGACCCCCCCGTTGCTACTTGTAGCAACATAGGGTTGACCCTGCCCCCTCCTCCCCCTGCCCCACCTCTATCTCTTCCCCAACTAAAATCGAATGCAATGCATCATAGCAGGACCAATCGTCCGCTCCAAAAATTCCAGTTTCAAAAATTTGACGACCCCTTCTGCTTTCCAAGGGAGTAGTCTTCGGTATACCTTTCGTCCAGCTTGGTCAAATCAGTTTTTTGTATTGTTTCTTCTTTTTTTTAATAGGACTCCCCACCGTCGCCTCCAACCACCGCACTCACCATTTCTAGAGTAGAGTTTCCCCGAATCAGCAGAGAAGCACGACTTTCTTCACCCGCAACCACGACCTATCGAATTCCACAACTACGACCCCTTTTCCGACTCACGTTTTTGACTTTCGCAAATCCAAATATGCATATCTCCACAAAAAATCTAATATGTCGACCCCTTTTGGGAAACGCACGACGGATCTGCCGCAGACTTCATCACGCTGAGTTACCTATGTGATATAATATAAACCACAACTACAAAATCATGTCTCCCTCGGTCCTTAAGATTTTTTTCCAAATTTCTATCGTTTTTATCTATTTATTACCGATAAGCCGATCGTGTGGTTGGAGGAAAGACCTATCTCCTGCTCAGGAGCTTGGATGCAATGTTTCCCCCCTTTCCCGGTAATACACGAAATGCAATGTCTTCTAGCTGTCGAAACCTCTTCATTGAGCTTTTAGATGAATTGAATTTTTTCTCTTTTTTTGTTTTTTGCAAAAGTTTTTTTTGGAAAGATGGAATTAAATTTTGTATTGAGACCAGCAGGGGCTACAAAAGGACGTTGGTGACAGCCGGCTGTCATTTTCGCTTGCACGGGGGCACCCCCTAGGAAATTAGATGTGTTGGCTAGGTGTCTATTCGTGTCTGTGTGTATATGCCTATGCATGCAGACAGTCTCGTCCCAATCGATCGGCAGCCTGGCAGGTCGCTGCTGACACCTGCAGCTCCTGCTTTTTCTTCTCCTGCTACTCAATTATTCATAATTAACGTCAGATGTAATCTTTCGACTTTCAGCTTTACCACGGCCAAAATTCAGCTCTCATCTTTCACCTTTACTGGTTTTATTTGTTGTTTACTTTTCCCCTTCCAAAGTAAACCCTTCAATAAAACCCGTTTTCCAAAGCCTCATGTCCAATACTGGTAAGGTTCCACCGAGAGGATTTGTTTGCTCAGAGATAAACTAGTTCCAATCATAGACATGCTGTCTCGAATCGTTCGCGACGCCACATTTCTTGTTTACTTACACATTGATGACGTCACTTCACCACCCAGTTTACTTTTTTCTCGATAAACATTGTAAATTTCTTCACAGAGAGAACGTTCACTTTGTATGATTTCATTTCTTGGAACTTAATATGCACCTTTGCTATTTTGAGAACATCACAAATTATTGCTGCACTTTTGTTTTGAAATAGACGACGACATGATGAATATGCACTTTGTCCGCATTTGCAGACAGACTTACTGTTGTCTCTGCAACAACGCGGTCGATATTTTATCACGTTGACGACATCGGGCGCGTTTTGGCTTTTTTGGCCGTGTAGGACCGACGGATTTTGCAAGCGCCGTCACATCACCTCACAACCGCCGATTTTGAGTCGTACATACGGAAAATTTATGTGCGACAGAATTTTTTCAGGGTCTCATCCAGTAAGGGGGGCATGTGGTGTGACAGTTCTTGCCGGCTACAGAAATTCCAATTTTTGCAAGGGGAGGGAATCCCCGGGGTGCGTGAACCATTTCGCTTAAACTTTTACACCCACCCCGGAGCTTCCCTCCCCTGAAAAAAGTGGATTACTTCATGCAATGAACTATGAGCTTAAAACTATGAACAGTTGACCCCCCTTACTGGATAAGACCCTGTTTCCATTAATGTCAACTTGTTCAACTAATCGGGAGCTACAGTAACGGAAGTTTGACCAATATGAGGTGTTATGGCATGAGAAGACAAAGGCGCTATCGCAATATACGGGGGCATACTTCAGGACTGACTCTAGCAGAGGTAGGAATTTCCGGGAAAATGGGAACCTCACTCATTGCTGAGACTCTGCTCTCCTGCCCAAGACTTAGTCCTGTTTACAACAGAAAGGTGATGTTTTACGCGATGGTAAATGCATTGTAACCACAATGCCCCCGTATCCTGCGATAGCGCCAAGGCAAATTTTACCCACTTTCGCTTTGGCGGTACCGAAGTTATTTTGAACGTGGTTGTTTCAGTAAAAACATAATCTTCGCATGCGAATAGGTTTGTATTCACCTCTGTTATCTTTTTATCTCATGTTTACGTTAATGAAAAGAAAACGAGGAATGAACTGAACAGACATTTTCTTAATGGTCTGGAGAATCTCTGCCCAAACTTAAGAATATTCGGTCCAATTTCTGTGAGCCATGTGGTTTTTAAATATGCTAATGTATGCCTATCGAAAGGAACAAAAAAATTGGAATGAATCGGCGCATCGTGCAAAAAAAGAAAAGTAATACTGTGGCATACATAGCTGGCCGCAGTGTCCCCACTGCAGCAAACTCGCGCATACATAGCTGCGCAGTGTCCCACGCTGCTAGTCGAAAATCGCTGCATACATAGATGCCACGGCTGTCGTCAAAGTGTTAAAAAAATTTCGTGGTCCGCTATTGCACCCAAAAAAATCTGGCGAGCTTGTCTGCTAATTAAAAGCTGTAGATACAGCCACAATTTGATCAAAAGACTAATCTATCGAAAACCATTGCAACGCAGCTGATTAATGTTCTGCGGTCGTGAGCGGTGCTAATTTCTGGTTGTGGATTGTAATTCTACTGGCTCAAACAGTAAAGGGGGGATGGCGTACTAAAATTGGATTTCTGTAGACGTAAGCGCCTTCGCGAAATTCCTAATCTGCTCTCTTTTGAATGCTGATTTTGAAATGCTGCTTCTTGAAATATTTCCCTGTTCGTCTGTTCACTCTGTACCATACATATTCAACCGGTGGTTTGTGCTCTTTGTCTCCCGGTCGTTTTGTTTTATTTATTATTTATCCTTTTTTAGCTAATTTATCTCATTTCTTGTTATATTATATTGTTATTTCATTTTTTTTAATTTTCCAATCACAGCTAGCTTTAAAAAGCTGATCGTAACGGATTTTCTTCTGGGTCCGCAGCGAATAATACGAGTTGGAACATTAAACTAACCAGAGCTTCAGCTTCTATGTGATGCGTGCCTCCACATGGTGCATCACGTGGTCAAGGTTGTGCTAATCAACTGGCGCTGTTCAAAATTGGTGGTACTCTTAGGGTAATCATGCTTCCCCATTTTCTGTAAATCGTGCCAAAGTGAAGCAATATCCAAAAGCTTCACTCTCTATCGGACCTCCCCCATTGTCGATCCCCTTCCCCCTCGACGTAAGCAAACCAGCCCTTTTGGCGCTTCGGCTGGGACCGTATGCTGAATGTTGGGGAGGGATGGAGTCCCCGACGGTGGACGGACCACTTCAACTCGGTCCTTAGAACCGCCACAATTTTGGTGCTTACCTCAGAACTAAGCCTTAAAGAGAGGACGGGTCGTCCCCTCTCCAAGGCTTAGTCCTGGGGTGAGCAAACCAGCCCTTCTGGCGGAGCTGCTGGACCAGCTGCACCACTTGCGTCAGTACTCTCCTATCGTACCAACCGAGTTGAAGTAAACCGTCGACCGTTGGGGACCCCATCCCCTCCCCAACATTCAGCATACGGTCCCAGCCGAAACGCCAAAAGGGCTGGTTTGCTTACCTCCCCCCCCCCCTCCCCTAACCACTCGCCCGCAAGAACTCAAGATCCTGGTCATCAGTATTTGTAGGCAGGCGTACAGTTCATGAAGTGAATTTGTATTCCACGTTATCGATCAAAGTTTGAGTTATGTTGATTGTCTCAGAGTCAAATAGAAGCTATACGACCAAGCCAACCCGGTGGTGGTTCCGTCTAGGTTGGAGGGGGCCGTAGTTCGTAACCGAGACTCTGTGTGCGTAGAGTTGTCAAATTTTTGCAAAAGGACAGAGGTGTTGTATGCTCCCGTTGGTAAGCATGGATGTACGACTATCTGTTGTTCTGTACCCTCTCGTCCGGCGTGCTCTTTCGCGTACTGACCGCTTTCTCAGCGCAACTGTGTTTCTCTGTCGTACCACGGCCGCCATGTACAGACAGTTCAAGCCGTGTGACGTTAGTGTTTCCATATTGTTCTTTGTTTATTTCACTTTCTTCCACCTTGCTTGACTCCACCTTTATCATATACAGCACTACTCTACTTATGCCATAACGGCCATTAAAGGTATGGCCCTCACTTTTCACTATCACATGATCTATAAAATTGGAATTACCGTAATCCACACGACCCAATGCACTAAACTGTTCGGTTTTTCAATATAGACCCAAAATTTTATCTGGTCCCCTCTCCCTGGAACGTATGTATATTATCCCGTGACACAGCAGTTCGGTGCATGTGCACGTTGAGCGCGGCGTCCTTGACAAAACCGACCGGCTGCATTTGCAGAAATTCGCTCGTTCTCTGTTATATACAGCACTCCTCCGTCGGCCGCGGGTTCTTTTTACACCCAGTTGCGCCGAGTCCGCTGAAATCAGCGAGCGAGTGATTGCTAGTCGCTTGCTATTTTCGTTAGAGCTCTTTTTTCAGCCTTATAACCCGTTTCGATTCGTCATCATATTACAAATAGACATTCCACAGCTCCTTGGTGTACAGTATACCTGTGGTAGACAGAAGATGTCACTTCTCCGAGGCGCGCGTTTGCGACGCGGCCCTGCCACCAATTTCTCCCATCTTCCAATTTTGTTTTGGACAAGTCTTCATCTCGTTGCTATAGGCCTTTTCATCGTCCAAACTTCCAATAAATGGCTTTGTAAAGATCACCGCTAGCTGTTCTGAGTGTTCATTCCATCCCATGCCAGATCACATGTTTGTTAAACTTCGTTCGTACCACTGCCCCAAAGCAATCGATTCGAAGTTCGAGCCAGACAAAGTGTCCTGTGGACGTACTTTAGGCTGAGCCTTACACTACAGAACCTGTTGGAAAACATACACGCACACAGTCATTGTCCATAGCTGCACAGAATATTGTATTTGGTGCGCTGCTAACAAAAGGAAACAAAATTGAACAGTATTTATAGTTGCCAGTTGTGAGCTTGTTCGATGGAGCCTTTACTCGTTTCTGGGTTTAAAGGCATAGGTTGCGAATAAATCCTCAGGGGATTTCCGTCCCAGCAGGGCCCTTGATCACAAATGTGGTCGTGCTTTTGCGACTTAAAACTGCGCGACTAGGGAACTGGTGCCTTTGCTCGACTGGTGTGACCGCTGCCACTCTTGCCAGTTGCAGCATCCGTGGGGTCTGCGCCCTCTCGTACAACATGCTCTCTCGCGTTCCCTCTCCTCGCAGCGCTGTGTCTCTCCGTCGTACCACGGCGACCTCACAAGGAAATTTCAGTGTTTTCTATGGTGCTTTGTGCTTTAGTTCCCAGTAACATTCCTCTTCGCTTAATTTTGGAACAAAATAACACATCGATTCGGTCGCGACCCGCGCCTTTAAGCTCAAGCCTTGCCGTGGTCCAGCAGTTTAGAATAGCACGCAACTCCGATTTTTTTTAAGAAAATGGCTCAAAAATCTAAGATTTCAGATTTTAAAGCGTTTGATTTTTTTTTCAAATGAAATTAAAGGGATTGTTACCGTATTTGATAATTTCGAGTACAAATGTGTGGCATATTTTACAGTTCATCTGTGACTTTAAGTTCAAAGTCTTTCGGTTGCTGAGATCCAGCTACGAGCTCCTTTTCAATTCTAAAAAGCTCTTCGGACAACTTCTCCACGATCAAGATTTACAGAAAACAATGAGCTATAGGGGTGGGGGGGGGAATGTAGCAATGACAACACCCCTTTCGTACCTAATGTGCGCCACCCGGGTAACATGATTCATTTCAGCGCTCTTTTACATCCGAACAGGTGAAATCTGTATAAGTTTCTTTGACCAAAGGCGATGGAATAGCCTCTGGAGAGAGCAATATTATATGTATATCCCACCTGGCCGGTGACACCATAGATCCACTGAAAATTCCTCAATTATCGATAATTTATTATATTTTCTTTGAAAATTAAAAATTTGACAATTTGTGCAACACATTTTGGGGTTCAGTTATGATTATGATCGCCTCCATCTGTTCAATAAACACTTGTTTTGCTGGCATGACTAACTGGGAGAGTGGTGAGGCTCATTGTTCATATCTACAGTTTATAACATCCATGCCATAAATAAAGGAAGTTTTGGACCAGGGAAGATTGATGTCGAAGATGAAGAAGTGGGAGGGACGACGAGGTGCCAGGTAAAAAAGCTGGGCGATTAAATAATATCAGATGCTGGAGAGCCGCTCACGGGCATTTGAAGTTGTGGTGTTTTCACTTATTGTATGTTTTTTATATTTCATACTTACACTTACTTACTTATACTCTCTTTCAAAAAACGAGATGAACGTCGGGTGCAGACCATACACCACAAGTGACGACAGCCTCCACAAAATGTAATGTTTTTGCCAATGAAATGATTAGCCTGCTGCAGTTGTATTCTATCAGTTGTCACTAATTGCAACTATATTAACCACACCTGCCATAACTGTGAAGCAACATACTAAACCAGCCTTACTCTGGAGGATGGCGTCAGTTGTGGTGTGTAGTCTGGGCACAGAAACGTCTTCTCTCTTTTCTGAAAGGAGGGTGCCTCACACCTAAAACCTTTAACACGCCATCATATTTTTATTTCTTTTACTCATTTATTATTTTTCATGCTTGTGTTTGTTTATTAATTTACATTTATATTATCATTTTATATCATTTTACTTTACATTTATTCATTTACATGAAAGCTGTCCTCTGTTGTATCCGAATTAGCGCGCCGAAGCGTGCAACCAATAAACATAAATATATATAATATTTCCTCTTATTTACTAATTTATTGATTTATTTGTTTTTTTATTATATTTTACACCTACACTTACGTATGTGGTTCAAAATTCATCAATGTTTTGTTATCATATAGCTATTATTATTTATGCCATTGTTTTGCTGATTACTTATGAGATTATTCTTTGTCGTAATGTGCTCAATTCGCCGAGCTTATTCTTTGGAAGAAAAGCGGTTTATCTTATCGCGTCCTTCAAGTTGGTCAGCAGTGGTTCATTTGGTCCGTTTGATAACGAGTGGTCTGTTTTCCTTCGTTTGATCAATCACTAACAATGTATCAAATTTAATGATTTTGTTCAGAGTGGAACTGGGTACGGTAGAAGAAGAATTCTTTTGTAAAACCATATTGCCGTTTTTATCGAACTTCCTTTACAATTTCGCCATACATCCACTCTTTGAACCAGTGTAAACCATTATGTTGCGGAAAATGGGTTAGCATGGCCCCGTCCTTTTGAGGAGTCCTTTTGCGAACCCTTTGGGTATGTACTTCCTAGATGCCAGCCCTTGTAGACATATACTCTCCCTTTCAAAAACGAGAAGAGCATCGGGTGCAGACCATACACCACAAGTGACGACGGCCTCCACAAAATGTAAATTTTTCTGCCAATGAAATGATTAGCCTGTTGCAGTTGTATTCTATCAGTTGTCACTAATTACAACTATCATTTACCAAAAATCAGCTATCACTATGAACCACTACTAACCAGATTTACTTGGAGGCCGTCGTCACTTGTGGTGTATGGTCTGCACCCGACGCTTTCTCGTTTTTTGAAGGGAGGTTGGGCTAACTTTACGTCTTCAAATAGACGGTGAGCACCGTTGGCTATCCATCGATAAAGATTTTGAAATTCCTCCGAGATATGAGGGAAAGACTTTTGGACGGGGGGAGGGTGGTGAGGGAGGGAGGACATCGTGGCGCAATAGTTTGTTCCGGTAAAAAGTAGTTATAATTTTTTGCGCATGGGAAAATTCCTGGGCAGTGGTTACCAACTTACTTCTATAAGAAACGGAGCTAAACTAGTGGTAGCGCACATTTGATATCTGTCATGATTTTCATAATTTTGAATGTTTTGGGCGGCTATGCGCCACGATGCCTCCACCTCCTTCCCCTCCCAACTACCCTTGAGCCGAGTTCATTAATTGCAATGACTATCATCATCCTATTCAGAGTACAAGCGCAATTCCAGAAAACCCCAATTTCATCTCACGCGAAACCATCAAATATGCCCACGAATCGAGGAGGCTGAAACGTGCAGTTGCCTCGCTTGGGAAGCAGGGTCAAGCGTGCGTTGAGGAATCCTCGACACGTCGCAGGGGGGGGGTCGTATTGGCCCGCTGGGTGGAAGAGATCGAGCCATTTTGATGCAGTGGGATCATCACCGTCGGAAGACAAATATCAAGGATGAGTCGATGCCAGGCCAGAGGATTTCCAATGAAAATGATATTTCACCCACACAAAATTTTCGTGATTCTGAGGCGTCCGGTAATTCTTAGTTACTTCAGTGTTTTATCACCACACAAGTTAAAGAATCTGAATTTCGCACGCTTTCCAAGAGATATTTCATCTTTCAAGTAAGACCCCGAATCTGAAGGGATGTGAGGTACACGGCGCATCCGAGAAAGGGTCTAGTTGTTGCGCGCGCTTCAACTACGGCTCCTTGGACAAACAACCTCAATTCAGGAACAATCGAGAGAATTCTGAAAGTGTCCGTGCGCATTTACAGGGAGGTGTACACCATTCAACATTGCGTTAACGGACTCTTCAGGGTTAAATTTATAAACATGTAACCTTTAAAGTTGAGAAACGCTAATCAATCACTTTTCTTAGAAAGAGAAAAGCAGTGATTCCAAATCTGCTCTTACTTTAGTACATAATCGCCCTTAAAAGGATATACAGCCGTTGAAATAGTGCCAATGTAGCGAAAAAGTACCTTTCGGCGGTACTCGTGCGAAAATCCTCAACGTAGCCGTTTTTTTAATACTGGACGTTTGGAGCAGTTCTAGTAAGCATTTGATAGAGCAAATCTTCTAGTTTATGATGGCGTATTTACTTTTCGGATTGGATGAGTTTGAACGGAGTTATGGCTTTAGGAAGTAAAAAACTCGCACTCATCACAAATTTTCCTCGTTAATTTTGCAAAAATCCTCAACGTGGCCATTTTTTCGAATACTGGACGTATAGAGCTGCTTTAGCAATGGTTTGGTAGAGAAAATCTTCTAGTTTTGTCTGCCATATTAACTTTTCGAATTTGACGAAAATGAAGCAAGTTATTGCTTCGGAAAGTGTAAAAACTCGTGCTCATCTCGAATTTTCCTCGTTAATTGATCTAAATTTGTTATTTCTTATAACTTTTTGTAATTTCAATACTGATTAGAAAAAGCTCTTCACAAAACTTCCAAATCTGCTTTCAGATTGAAAATTCGTTAACTTTGAAGAAAGTTATAATCATTTGAATATTTGTTCAAATTTCAATAGTAAATAAGCTGCTCCACGGTCAACGCCAAAGTCCAGTCAACACACAGCTGGCGAAGGCTTTTACAAGGCTTCCTTTGAGCGAAAGGGGGACGTGTAAATTGAGAACCATAATCTGTGTAGTACTAGAATTTGGTAAGTCTTGTGGAGGAAATAAATAAAGAACAGATGTTGTCATGGTATGCCATTTTTAGTGACTAGTTTGTCGTTTTCTGGTCTGTTTCTCGTTTGCTCGTTTGGTAGGACTCATCAATAATGATTATTCTTTGACTTTTTCACTTTTGTACTTCTTAAACGAATTTTTTTGTGGGCGGTGGGGTAGCAGGGCTTTTTTATGAGCAGTTTTGGGGGAGAATTAAACAAGCTTTTCAACCTTTTCATAGTTCGGCTTTTGAAGAGGGTTGTTTCATGGACTTCGGCCTCCGGCGGAGGGTGGGGGGGGGGGGGGGTCGTATTTCCAAATTTTCCTCAACGCCTCGCTTGACCCCTGCTGGGACCGTACGCGAACTTTTTTTATTTGTCAGTTTTTTTTCCTTCCGATAGGTAGAAAATTCATGGAATCGACCTAGCATTTCTGATAAATCGTTTAATTTCACCTTTTGCGTGGGAATTCCGAAATCACATTTAAGCACTAGCCGTTAACAGCGAAATAACATTATCTGTGCTATTTATTTCTGTCTGGCTCGATCGTCCAAGTCCTCTTTTTTCGAGATAAATACGTTATCGAGCTATGTATTATACGTTATTATATAATCTGTTGTCTGTGATAACATCTGGTAAAAACGACACCTTGGTTGCGCTTTGTTCGAGTTCTCTGGAGTTATTGTTGGGGACAAATGAATGTTCAGCTTTAGAAAAGGTCTTCTTGAATGGAATCCCTGTCATAGGCGGTAGTCACGGTGGCTGGAGGGTGGTGGGTGGGTGCGGGTTTGATCACGCCATTGAACGCCATTGGTGGTTTAATCCCCTCAGCGTGCTAAAAGTGTGGTCAGGACCGCCTCTTAACGTCTTTCCACCAATGACGTCATCGAAATCGCGTCACCCTCCAGCCATGGTGATCACTGCCTAGTTTTTCTTCAATGGGCCTCAATCTCTTTGACCATTCAAATTTCAAATTTTATCGTTTGTGTCACACAGTCGACCGCAGCCCATTGTTTTCTGTGAGGCTCGTGTTCAAAGACGTTGAGTCTTGATTGGGAGCATAAGAGAGTAGAAATTTCGGAGACTCCGCTGAACAGAAGTGGATAGTTATTGACTAATTCGGGTGGTGATCAGGAGATTCGGCTGAAAGCCTTCCATTAGCAGAATCTTGAGTATATGAGAGATAACTTTATGAAGCTATAGCTATGACAATTTTTCCGTGGTCTCCTATTCTCTCATTCTCCTGTTCTGCCGTTCGCATTGCCGAGGCGGTAATGCTCCGATTCCCTCAACAGTTCCTCTGATCGATACGTGTCCAGCATTTTTCGCTGAATTCAGTGCTACATCGGCCGTGAACAATGCCTAAAAAGAGCAGCGTTCAAAGAACGTTCAAAAAACCCACACTGTGCAAATGTGTTCCGACTGATTGATTGGTTCGCCACATTGTGATTTTAAAGAAAAGCTCTCTCATGCGATTGTCTTTTGTATTCGGCGGTGCATGTTCACTGCAGAATTTACAACACAAATGACGACTGCCTCCACAAAATTGATAGTTTTCTGCCATCGAAATGATTAGCCGGTTGCTGATGTATTTTATCAGTCGTCATTAAGCTACCGCTTTGAAAGGCACGGGCCGAGATCAGGCACGCTCACCTGTTCCATCTCCGAGCAGAGTAGTAGTCAGGCGGGTAAGCATTGATGTCGCGCTCCTTTTGCGGCTTGAGCATGCGCACATATGCGCTAAAAGCTCGCTTGACCCGCAATCCACGCCTTCGTCCGCAAGCCCCGCCTACCGCAGTCGGCTGCCGCGTGACGCTGTGAGAAAAGCGCGGGTGCAGTTGCGGCAACGGTTCAATGTTATTTCCACTAGAGCAACTGGAGTTAGCCGTTCGTGAAACCGCCCAACACGCCTCTTCGCTACCCCAGGCTGGAATGCGGCTGAGATAGAGGAGGCCTGCAGTCGGGGCGTGATTGGCGGTTTATTTTGCTTCCTTTTCCTTTTTCAGATCACTACCCTCCTCCAGCTTCACTACAAAACGCTATTGCACGCCCATTTAACCCCGGGGCCTGCCTTCAAACATTTATTTAGGGGCTATCTTTACTTGTCTTACGCTTGTAGTGCAGACTTGCCGGCTGGAGGATACAAAGGGTTCTTGAATGTGCTCGTCTGCTAACAGCACGGGGGTTGTACAGCAAAGAACGTCAAGGTTGTGTCCAGTGGACGTGCTGTTTTTCCACCTGGCACCACTTCGTGCGAGGTGTAGCAATCGATGTGTGTTCTCCGATATGTCATATGATACGATAGATAGCAAAACTGAACTGCGTCGAAAACTTTGTGCAAGATTTTCAGTCCATTAGAAAATGTCTGATGATACGAAATCCGAATAGGGAAATCGTTTGCATAATCAAGAACCCAGCACTGGGGATAATATAGCGGAAAATTTGCACAAAGTTCAAGAATTGTCCGTCTAATGAGATCAAGTAAGCACTAATTAGATGAGGGGTTTTTTCAGTGAAAAACAGCAACTGGAACCTGTTTCAATAATTCGCTTATCGTTCAATGTAATACCTTCTTTGCAGATGTGATCGGTATCTCTTCTGCATTGTCTCTGAACAAAATGAACATAATAGTTGTCTGATTTCGGAAAATTTTCGTCATTTGAAATATTGTTTCTCATATTAGTAGATATCTAGAAAATGTTTTGTTTCAGTTGTTTCAACTTCTTTCCGGCTAATGGACTTGAAATAACAACCCTAGATCGAATTGAGTGTAAGGCCGATGTCAGACTTTGCGAATCGCGGCAATTCGCTAAAATGAAAAAGGAAGCAAAAGTCGACCGCCGATGAAACGATTAACAAGTATTTCTTTTTTCTTCCTTGAAATAAGGAAAGGGCGGGACCGGACGAGTTTTATGCACTTGCTTGCTCCACACTCCACACACACAGCGCAAGTGACGACGGCCAAAAAAAGTGGCGCTTTCTTCTTTTTTTTCTTCTTGGGCGTCGTCATTGTGATCTGTGGTCTGCACTCGATGCTCTTCTCCTTTTCCGAAATAGAGGGTAGGAGCGGCCGCCGCTGTCTCGTCATACTATCAGTCGCAGTCATTTGATTTAATCAAATAATCGGTCCCAACCAGGGTCAACCCTATGTTGCTACAAGTAGCAACGGGGGGTCGTATTTTGATGAGTTTGTAGAGGGGGGTCGTACTTGCTTCGGTTGTAAGAAGTTGCATGTGATGAGTGGGGAGCGGCGCGGGAAAATTTGCCGTTTCAGCGCGCGTATATACTCCTCCCCCCGGGCACCGGAAAATGTAAAGAGAAATTTTGCGGTTTTATGGTAAGTATATCCCTCCCGCTCGACGGTAATTTTTTGGGGTAAAAATTGTTTTGAAAGAGGGGGTCGTATGAAACATTTCATGAGGGAGGGGGGTCGTAAAAACTTTTTGAAAAGTAGCAACGATAGGACCGACCCTGCTCCCCCCCATGAAGCGGCTCGACGGTGGTGGCATTTGATGGCAACAGTTTGGTGGCGCCTTACAGAAATTGCAATCTTTTGGTGCGGTGAAGAGATTTTCCGTTAAGGCCGATGTCAGACTTTGCGAATCGCGCGATTCGCTAGCGTCTGCGGTCGCGTCGCGGCCAGTGAATCACTCAATTGGCTGGTACCGCAACGCGACCGCGGACGCTAGCGAATCGCGCGATTCGCAAAGTCTGACATCGGCCTAATGGCTCGCATTTCCTTTCGCCACCCACCCCAGCTCCCCATACCCTGCAAAAATCTGATTACTTCGAGTGATATGACTGGAACACCATGTGCTTCTTTGCTGGATAAGACCTTAAAAATCTTCAAATGTAACGGGTGAGGCACTGCAGAAAAAAGCGAAGTGGTAGACTTCAGTAGCGCTTTTTATGTAGGCTTAATAATTCTTTCGGCGAATGCCAATTTTCTTAGCGTCACGCACGACAATCTGGCATTCAAGAATAGATCTTCATCGACTTTAGTAGCGCTTTTTTGGAGCTTAACTATCTTTCGGCGATAAATTTTCTTAGTGTCACGCACGACACTGAGCATTCAGAAGCATTTAGACTATTTATTTGAAATGCTGCCTATTTTTTCAACCCTGATATTGAACTCGTTCATGAATATCCAACTATAGATAGATGAAAAACTGATTATCCACCACTCGAAAGGTTTTGTGAAGGGCGAGGGGAGTCTCCGAATATTCTCCAATGTGTAATCATCACCGATGTCCAGTAAATATGCTAGAGCAGATTAGGCGGAGAGATAAATCGCTAGGATAAGAAGCGATCTTTTCGCTCGAAATGCCTGTGACAACTTTGGACTGCGACCGCGAATGGACCTGTGGCTCCCGCATCGGAGAATTTTCGCGCTGCAAAAGCGAAAAAGTCGCTTTTATCCCCTTACTCGGTAGTGGCTCAGCTATTTTGATTGGCATAGCTGTTTCCCACTAGAAGTTGGTCATTGATTTTTGAACCTTACTATTTTTATTGTCTAATCAATAACTATCTTGAACATTTTTGGAAGGTAAAATAAACAGAAAATGATGAAACTTGGACGCTATCGCAAAATACGGGGACATTTGTTGGTAATGCATTTAATCGCGTAAAGCATGTTCTTCTTTGTTGAAAACGGGACTAAGCCTTAGGTGGGGAGGACACTCCAGGGTGCGTCGCCATTTCATTCTCTCCGGAATTCCTGCCCCCTTCTACACTTAGTCCTAGAGGATGCTCCCGTATATTGCGATAGCCCCGAAACTTGTTCTGAAATCGTTACCTAATCTGATAACGAAACAGCGAAGTGAAAATCTGCTAATTAAAAAAATTGAAAAGGGCCTGTCCCGTGTGTCCACGTGCGCTACCATGTGGTGCACGTGGCCACACGGCAAAAATGGCTCAGTACACAATTGGTTGAACATGCTATGGGGAATGCTTCAATAACCACGAGCGATAAGATATAGTCGGATATCTTGAAATTAAAGGACCACTTTGCTTTTTTTGCTTTCTGCGTCCTCTTTTACTCATCAATTTCATCCTCAACGATCCAGTAACAACAACAGCAAAGCCCCTGTCTGATTGGCTTCACGTATGAATAGTTTTTGACTGGAGAACTTTACTAGGAGCAAGAAATCGCGCCTATTCTAGCTGGGAGGGGCATTGCGGTGCACAGTCTGCTCTAATGCCAGTTTGGCTCAAGGAGTCCTTTAAAGTTACGAACTGCTATCAGCTTTTTCCTACGTTGTTTCTTCTGGTTTTTTATATAATAATATACTATGTGTTTTGTGTTTTATAACATAAACGTCTAATGAAAAGTAATATTTACCTAGTGAGCAGCTAGGACTAAGCAGGAAGGTCTTGCAGGA
>MU888602.1:0-11826 GCA_036418205.1 Ostertagia ostertagi
CCCCCCCCTCCACCTTGTAAATTCAATATGTATTCGATTCAATCCTTCTGACAATATTTCACATCCTTTTTTCATCTAAGTAGTAGTGGTGGCAGAAGCTCCTACTTCAAAATGCCTCGACTATTTTGGAAGCGTCTCTCCTACAATCAAAGGGGTTTTTCTTGAAACTTCCACAGTTTGCAGCCCTATGGAAGTACTGATCACGCACATGTCAAGGTCGTGGTCCATGAACGCAGGAAATATTTCTGGAGAAATTCTTTCTAGCGATGGCAATCATTGAGAATCAACTTGCGCTTTGTTTCATGATCGAAACAAGGTCGGAGATCGCTAATTTGATAACCGAAGGAAGGGTCAAAATTCGATCAGTATTGCATGATAACAAAACATGTCTGCCACTGTCACGTACACAACCGATCATTCGTCAAGATTTTTTCCAAATTGCGAAATTTCGTCCTTTAAGTGCTCTGTCTGAACAATCTTACCTACCCTAGTTGAGCATAATTGCCTGCTACATATGTTCTCTGCTCCAGATAGATTCTTCCCTATTATTCCTGTTTTTATTTTTTGGCGCACCATTGAGTGTGCTGGGTTCAGGAAAGTCTAAACTCCACAAAAGAGTTCGCGTCAGGTGGAGAACTTTCGAATATTGGCTGAGGTAGACGCGCAATACACGTAATGGCGTTACGTAACCCTATGAGAGGTGAAAGATGTAAGCCTGGGAGGGACCAGGGAACCCAGAGTGCAAGCATTTTTCATTTTCCCCGAAGTCCCTTCCGCCTCTCAAGCTTAGTCCTAGATACCACAAGTGGAGGGAAAATCCAAATTTATCAAAAAGTGAAGAGATCAGCGCCATTATAGTCACTGCGTGCATTGCGCGTCTACTGTATTCTAATACTTGGCATTCCCGTTCCCCCTCTCGTAGTTTTGCATGAATTTTCTTCAAAACGGATCCTTTTTAAAGCGCTAGTATTTTAATTTTTATTAGTCATAGCGAATTCATCACAACACAAGGGTACTTGACAAAATGCTGACTATATTAGTTCCGATTTTTGGCGGAGATAGGGGAAAACGAAACCGTTTGAGCGATGTTAGATCTTCTGAACATTCAAAGAGAATACTTGTCGTGGTTTCAATGCAAGGAGCACTCTGCTTCACGAAGCCATCCCTCCAGCTATACCCTATAGAGGTTCTGAAGGGCTTCCTAAAATTCAAAATATTCACTCCTACGGTAACCATTTCAAGGCATTTGTGTTGACAGGGCAGATTAAGCACTGCCAGTGATCGATCCTTTTCGTGATGAGCCATGCATTCTTTTTCCTTTCAAATCACAGTGCCACTTCGAATGCGTTTCCATTGGACAAGCAAATGAATCGCCGAGGGTCATCCAATAGATACAGATACCACTTACCCTTTCTTCCGCCATTCAGCGATGGTGAATGCTATCTTTCTATGATCAAAATAGTGGTCGCCAAAAAGATTGGTCCGGTGTGGCCTGTTTCCAGGACGCTAAGTCATACGACCCAACGTAGGAGAGCAAAGCCAAGCGATCACATACAGAAGTGCCGCCTAATGCTGGTTTTTGATATGCGCTCGCTGATAGAAAAGTATTTTAGACGATATAAAATTATAAGGTATCGTCCAAACATTTGATACGGAATTTGCACAGGCTATTGACTCGCAGGACAGACGCACTGTTCATTTCATTATCTAGGTGAGGGAGAGAGGAGCCAAAAAAAGCTTCTCCTTCGCCCATGACCCAAATCATCAACATTTTCCTCTCACAGGGTGCCCTTGTTGATAAATGTTTTACGTCAGAATATTCTTTAGGTGTTCCCCCCCCCATAATCAGAAATAGACTCCTTCACCCCTACCGTCTTCAGAACATGACGTCATATGGGCCTTAGATCACCGGTTCGACTTGCAAGAGCCGAGGCTTAACATGAAATCGCCTCAAGGAGCCTTGAAGCATGCCACATTATATATATTTCTAATCCGGTTACTGAATGAGTCAAGGTGGGATAGTTTTTTTTTAATTGCACGATAGTATGTGACGCAGGACGTCAACAAGAGCATTTTAGCAGTATAAACCGGCGAGTACGTCATGGTCATTGTATACCTCGACACGGCGAGCTCCATCCATCCTGCACACCCAAATCTGCTGTCTGACTTGAAGGGAGAAAAATCTACTCTGATTTGTCTTAGAAGGCAACAAACTGGCATATTTTGGATGATGTGGTCAACGCAACGCTTTTTCTGATAGACTAATACTCATGGATGACTCTCTTATGATATATCAGCTCTCGGAGCTACACTTTCGGATCACGGTATACGCACAGAGATAGCGTGAAATAAAATTCCGTTACTGTAGAATATTGTAGAGACAGCAATGACTTTTGTCCCCCCCCCCCCCCACGTTACATGGCTTCTAATCTGACAGAGAGGACAGATAAGGGAGTTTCAGTTTCAGAAGGGGGGCTGATCTACATTCACTGGCGCTTCCACTTTGCTGCTGCAAGGGTAAGGTGCGAGACAATTTTCGCATATATTTACAAAGCAAGGCATAATGCAAGACCACGTCGTCGCACGACCTGCCGCCATTCTTCTCATGGTTTTTTGTCTTCCTAAACAGGTTTAGTTCCAATTTGTGGACAGGTTTGCTTGCCCTTGACAAAGAATCGCTCCGTCATTTCATTAGTGCACAGTCTTGCTGGTTACCGTTGAGCTCTGCTCTGCTCGGTGTACCATCGGTGCATATTGGGGCTTATACTTATAGCACTTTAGCTTACAGTTCAGCGCCTTACAAGCTTTCCTAGGACTACCTGCTCTAATGAGTTTCGTTTTTTTAGCTATGGCTCTTTAGAGCATTCAGACCAGGTAGCTGCATTTCAGGCCTTACAATCTTTCCTTCAGGACTACCTACTCTAATGAGTTTCGTTATTTTTTCTTTTTCCTGTTTGGTTGCTCCTATAAACAGTGCCTCCAGAACCACCTTCCTGTCTATACGAGCACTCCGATGGTGTCGATTGGTTGCCCTAGTTAGATCTCCCTCTATCTAACCTTCAACCTTTTTGAGTGTTTGTCCTGCAGCAGAGTTTTCTACGCAGCTATTCAATTCGTGGGAATTGATGGATGGAATGGGCTACTTGTTCAACATCAACGTCCAGAATTGTAGAAATGTTTGAATGCGTCGTTCAGCGTTACAATGACTTTGTGTGGTTAACTGATTTTACAGCATATTTTACTCTCCTATATTCCCCACAATTTTGCCCCCTCATTTTGTCATTAAAAAAGTGGAGGGCTCGGAGCAGAGTGGCCTTCGACGTGCGGAGACCTATTGGATCTCTGTACAAAACTTTTTCAATCTTCTCTTTCGCCTTCCAACCAACACTACGGTAGACCTACCTGCAATACCGTTCATCTTAAGAAGCTGCTCCTGTCAGAGGAGGGGGTGGGGTTAGGAGGAAAAGGACAGGGAAATTTTCTCTCAAAAAAGACATAAGTCACCTGCACCGAACACGGGTTCGCTTGTCGTTCTCTCTCAGAGGTAGTGCTGAAGAAGCAGCCATATTAGTTTTCGCTCACCGTGACAGCTCCTTTTGCTATTATTGCCTGCTAGCTTCCACGGAACTATTAGCTGGGATTGATTTTCGTGGACTTCGTGCAGATTGCGACCTTCCACTGCCTTACGCTATCCTTCTACGACTTCTTATTTTTCATTTTTCTGTGTCTACGTAAATCTCTCAAAAAGGTAAATTTATCAGGAAATGTCACGTGATACAATGCTCTCATCGGGCTGTGACGCCATTGGCAACACTCCATTGGTACGGCTAAATCGCGTTACCAAAGGACTGGAAGCAACAATTGGTGAGTCAGAGAAGAAACAGAAGAAAGAAAGTTCCGTTACTAAGAAGGAACACTGTTAGGTTGACTCTCAGGTGCGGCAAGGCGCGCCCGAACCAGCTGTTTTGGAATTTCTAAGGAAAAAAATCCGTGATAAAGGTGGTGTTCATGAAAAAGAAGGTTGGGTAGTGGAGAGGTAGGGTAGGGTAGGGTCAAAGTAAGTGATATGTGGCTCTTTAACGGCGAAAAGCACCCTGGTGGCAAGCTATAAGATGTAAAAATGGGTCCAACAGAATCTAGACATACCGTATCCCGGGAGCGTTGTGTGATTTTATTCTAAGGAACGCCTCTAATATTAAGCGCCCTCACCTTGCTCTTGCTAATTTTAGCCTTCGCCTTTAGGCGATGATTCTTCCGTGCAGTACTAATTTTAGCCTTCGCCTTTAGGTAGGGATGATTCTTCCGTGCCGTACTAGTAATATTTCACAAGAATGCTGGGTTGTGAACAAAACTTTCGCCCCAGACGGGACTCGAACCCGCACCTCTCGCTTTCCGGGCAAGTGCGCTACCAGTTACGCTACCGGGGCACCATTTCATCCAACTCAGCTTTTCATGGTATACTTACCATAGTAAGTTACACCTTACCCTGGGAAGCTGATTTATTAATTTTACCAATGATATTATCATATTCGTAATATTTATATAAAATACCTAATTTTAGTATGATTACAAAAGTCAAACTGTTACAATGGCCAACGAAGCGCCTACAGCCTGAGTAACTTATCCAAATTTGCAATCAACAGTGAACAAAAAGGGCGTCATCTCTCGGGTCTTGACGAATTCGCTTGTTTTTTTTTCTACGTACCACTTAATCCCTCTGATTCACATTTCAACCGTATCAGCTTATCGCGAGTTTTGCCTTCCAAGGCAGTGGATACGGTAGCTTGACAGTTTAGGTTAAAATTATACCTACTACAAAGAGAAGCTGGGTGCTCAAGCCGAAGATTTGTAGCGCACGTAGTGATAAAACCTGCGCTCAGAATAACTGATCAAAAACCTATGCGTTTTCGAGGACGCGACAGGAGGCCCGTCACAAGGCGAAATGGCAGAGACGCAGACAGGTCAGAGGACGAGTTGCAGCGCATATTGGGCAATGAAGGCCATAGGCCAACATTCTATTCAAGCTGACACGAAATCATTGCAGTGCTCGTTGCGACTCGTGGCCGATCCATCTTCATCTTTGCTTTATCACCGCGCGACGGGCCTCCTGTCGGGTACTTGCGTTCCCTGCTGGGCCTTTGGCTTGCTCCGCCTCCAGAAGGCTACCTAGCCCATCTGCGCTCTAAGCTCTACAGCAGCGAGGCAGAGCAATGCTTCATATGTAAGGTGGGATAGACTCAGATAAGAACCACTATGCTACCGAGGACTATCGGTCACATTGACAATGCCAATTGTGAAATCTGGGCCGGTTTTCAAAAAAAATTGCCGAGAAAGCCAAAAAATAGGTTTCTCCCCGCTGCTTCCTTCCAACGGCCAGGATACCAACGGCTTGAATATTTGCTAGATCACAATTTCAAGACTCTAATTGGAAGAAGAATGTAAAATTGTCAAATTGAAAAGAGCTTTTTCAGCTGTGAAATTGGAATATATGAATCCTGCTGGGTCGGTGAAGGATCGTATTGCATTCAATATGATCCAGAAAGCAGAAGATGAAGGAAAGATCACACCTGGGAAGACGGTGCTCATCGAGCCCACCAGCGGCAACATGGGAATTGCTCTCGCCTATTGTGCAGCGCTGAAAGGGTAGGTGGACTTTTTCTATGGTTACTACGAAACCTTCATAGACTGAATACAATCAAAAGCTAGGATACCTGAAGAAAAGTCTTACTCATTCAGCATACCTAGGCGGTATCGTAGTCAAGTTAATAGGATTTATTCACCAATTTACGTTTGCACGAATGCGCCAAAGAATGTGCCTGAACGCCTAAAAAAAAAGATAGATCAAAGGCGAGCAGGGTGCTTGGGAGGAAAAAAAACCGGAGAAATGTATCGTACTATCCGAGAACATGGACCTGACTTTGTTGCCCGTTCATATGCCGCTGAGATGCGACTCTTATCGGCGCTGGTAACCAATTGGGATAACTATCATGTACGAAACGTTTTTTTTCCTGGAAGAATCACTTTAAGCAAAAGGTTTATCTCATTTGATGTTTGATTGAGAACATATTATTTATTTATGTGGTGGAGCAAAAATTCAGTCTTTCCGACAATTTTCTAATTGAGCATTACAGATATAAATTGATCCTGACAATGCCATCCTCGATGAGTGTGGAAAGACGAGCTCTATTGAAAGCATACGGTGCTGAGGTAAGCTTTCCTTACCATACTCCAATCTCAGGCGTGAAAATGAAGAGTTGTGATGAGTAAGAATGGCTAATTCAGGTCAACAGCGAGGAGGGGAAAATTCTTTGGGAAAAAGCTTTTTTGGTTGGTCAAGACATGAAAGGGGATAGCAGAGTTGCCGTGTGATATCGAGCAATTCAGATGATTTGACTGCTAGAATAAGAAGTTCTATGCGGGGGAGAGCGGTGTACTTTTAGGTAGAATTTTAGACTGCAATGCATTGGAGATTCTAAGTTTGTTAGGAACCAGTGAAAGTTGAAGATTCTTTCGGATGTTTTGCAGAAGTTTACGAAAAATGGATATTTTGGTGTTTGACTATTATATTTCCCACAGGATCACATCCTTCCTCCACCTCCCTGTTCTTCCGCTTAAATGGGCGTAATTTTTTAATTTCTATTTTTATTATTTTTATCATTTGTCGGTATGAGTCCCAGGAATTCAGTATAGGCTTATGGAAAGGACTGCTGGACGGTTGGAGTACGAACTTAGTTTATAGAGAGTATAGGATTTCTTCAGTAAACGGGAGGGGGACACTTGTCGCTGTTGGGAGAAGACGGGGGTGGTTTGGTCATAAATACGCCGAGATGACGCATGGCACACCCCGGATAAACTCTGGAACTCCAGAAAAAAAAACCACAGGACAGAATCGGATTAGGTGGTACCTAAGCGGCATCCCGAGTGAGTTAGGTTTCACTCTAGCAAAAAGCGTTTCCTAAGCGGCTTCGATTTCAGTGTGATGGTTTAAATATATTTAAATATATAAATTTGAATGATTGACGATATGAAATAATTCAGGCAACAGTTATTCAAATTCACAACAATTTCTCTCTTCAGGTGGTGCTGACCGATCCAGCAGTCGCTGTGCGAGGTGCTATCGAGAGAGCAGAGGAGCTAGCAAAAGTGATACCGAATGCGTTCATTCCTAATCAAGTACGTTTCTCTTACGATTTCAAAAACCTTAGTAACAATGAGTAGCCAATTTTGCTATGTGGGAACGAGCATTCGTAGCTATTGAAACTGCTAATAATTGGCTTATTAATCATTATGACTGCTTGAAATTAGTTATATGATATGTGTTTCCGTTTACAATTCCCGCAACCTCTGAAGCTCATTACTTGACCACAGGACCGGAAATCTGGAAGCAGACTGGCGGCAAGGTACTTCGAAAAAATTGCCTTTTTTGGGAAAATGTGTACACATCATTGCAAAATGTCTCGACTGACTTGGGAAAATGTGTAGAATGCTAGAGCGCAAATGTCAACTCTTTGACGGCCTGAAGATTCGTTTGCTCTCGCTGTCGGCTCGCCATTTATTATGAAGGATCAGCAATCAGTTGCAAATTTTGCGTGGGGAAAAAACACCTATTCCAATTATCGCCTATTGTCGCCCCCTCGTAAGGGGAACGGCATTTTGCAACTTCTTAAGCCTCCCATGAACTTCATTTCATGCTGTGATAATATTCAACTAGAACAAATTGCATTCAAGTATAAGGAAGCTTTAGGAATTAGTGACCAAGATTTTACTCTGACAAAACAAGAAAATTAGTCATTCCAGGTCTTGAACGCAGAACCTGGATGAAAGTAATGGTGATAGCTTCACAAGAATGCTGGGTTGTGAACAAAACTTTCGCCCCAGACGGGATTACAACCCGCACCCCTCCACTTGCCGGAAAGCGAGAGGTGCGGGTTCTAGTCCCGCCTGGGGCGAAAGTTTTGTTCACAACCCAGCATTCTTGTGAAACATTCGCAAGGCGAACTGCGGCCAAAAACAGCAGTTAACAAACAAAATAAGTCAAATGGTAATAGCATTCGAGTCTATGACGTGGGCAGCTTACACAAAAAGTATAATCATATCAGTTATGACAGGAGGTAGTTGAACAATATGAAATTTTGGACATCTCTCCATGGGCGCCGTTCACTCGAGTTCTATCTAGAACGGTGATACGAATCAAATCCCACCTAGGCGACCACTTACGGAAGTCGTCCGTATTCTGATACTCAGAATTTGCTCACAGCCACTTTTATAGCTTTTGGACTTCGGTAAAATGGAGAAAGAGAGAGCTGAGACATTCCTAATTAAAATCTGATTCCAAGCACTTAATCATGAGTTTATTTTTGATAAGGAAAGTAGAGATGCGACGTTATTAGCCATGAAAAAATGGAAAACAAACCGTAGAAAACACTACAAATGAAGACCTCATTTCATGGAGGTCGCCAGCGTGGATATCATAGTCTCAAAGGCGGAGCGTGCGATTAGCAAGCAGCCTACTAAAATCAAGGTAGAGGTAGTCAGGGGTACCGAGGTTATGACCGAGAAATTGGACCCTAAATTGCCCGTTGATTTTCGCATTGATGGGACTTTCTTCATATTGCCCTCATCAACGCTAACGCTCTCTCTACTAAACTGCAAGAGATCCCCGGCAAGTGGTTAGCAATTGGTGGGCGTGCCGCGCCGATATCGTCGCGGGACGGCCGCTGGATTGCTGGGGGCATAAACTTCGCTGCCATTGCCTCTCTGTCCGCACTCTTATGGGTTTGCCTATCTTTTCCTGAGTGAGCTTCCCCTTCTTCAATCTTCGACCTTGACGTGAAATTCTCCTTTAAGTCATAGTCCTGAAGACTTTTGTTAGCGCCATGCGACACTGTTGCAGTGTTCGGATCAACTAATGGTTTGATCTGGTATTTTATTTTGCAAGTCTACCCCATTTTGTTCGACGCATTTTGCCCTGGTTGGGATTGTTCCTCAGATGGTGCAACCGTTACAACACGATAACAATACTTCTATCTCCTGAAGTAGTCGTAAAACAGCCCTGTCAACAGCTGGGTATTCTGTCCAAAATCGATTGAGCGTTTGTTCAGGTTGATATTGTATGTTTTGGAGTTGGATCAGGTGGAACGTGCACGGGAGTTGGTCGCTATTTGAAGGAGAAAAATCCAAACATAAAGGTACGTTTATTGATTTCTATAAGGAAGTAACGTTGGAGCGCTTTTTACTTTAAACAGTTAAGTTCAGGCAATTGTACTGAATCCCTGTGAAAAAAGATCATTGTTAATATGGCTATGAAATGCGAAGAGGGCAGTGGCGCTGTGAGCGTTCCCATAGTCCAAGTTCAAACCACGTTTCGCTTCCTGACAGCAGAGCCCTACACCTCTATGAAGTCATTGAGCTGGTATGGGAGCGTGGAACCTCTTATTCTAAACCGACCGGCCTGACATGTCATATGCCAAGTACATATTCAGTTGACGGTAATCCGGACTCGAAGTCGAATACGTGGCGTATGCCACGTATCCTACCTACCACGCCATGTATAGAATGGACAACATTTAGCGCTTTATCCGTTCTATCATTTTTTATGAAATGAAAATCAAAGGGAGTAAGTACATCAATTCGGTCAACAGTCTTCGGTTAACGTTAAGGTGCTATCTGGTGTGGCAGTGGAATGGAAACCAAGAGACATGGCCCATTACCCGCTTGGGTTTTGTTCCACTACAACTGCTATCCTCAACATGAAGGCTCTGCCACTCTGCCGTAACGGCCAAAGTGTTGAGGGACAAGGCTCAATGAACGAGGCAGTCAACTGAAAGGGGTGGGGGCGGGGGCAGAAGCTCGAAAGCTTCGCGAAAAATGAAAGAGCCTTGCTGCTCACGAGAAGTTCCTCTATGTTCTCTGTCACGAAATACTAGCGCGCAAACGACTAGAGTACGGCTACTACCCGGCTTCCAACTTTGCTGGACGGGAAGTCTGTGAGGCAGGAGTGAAGGCAACCCGTAGGGTGTGGGAGGAGGTGCGTGAGTCACCTATAGTGTGGCAGAAATTGGGGCGTGCCAGGCCTTTGCAGTCGCTATCTGCTATTCGCGCGAGAGAGTGGAGGTGATGGCAGTAGCTCGGACGAGTTGTTAAGAATCGAGTTCCAATGGTGCCAAATGACCGTTGTAGACTTTTGAATACCACCTCTTTCAATGGCGGCGCCACATAACCCATTCCCGTAAGGCATCTAGCTCCTCTCTGCAACACACAGTAGCGGACAAAAGTGTTCGCCGAAGACGTTTCTAACAAGGGAGGTCGTTCAGGGTGTGGAGCGCTTTTTCAAAACGGTTTTTTGCATGCTGTAGGGGCTCTCACGGGGACGACAATACTATGTTTCATTTTCGCTGAGCGGCCTTCTGAAGGCCAAAAATTGGTAGGGAAGTGGTCCAAGGTTCAATCCCTCTTGATGACAGAATTTTTGCACTTTAGTTGGAGCTTCGAAATTTCCTTAAAATAGCGCCAGCACCAGTACTAGGTATCGTACTCATCATTAAGACCATGAGCAAGAAATGCAGTCAAACTTTTTCCAGAATCTGTGGAAAAAAGTTGTAGCGCCAGAAAGGCGCCAAACGGCGCCAAACTAGCGTAAATTGAAGCTATCGGATAAAATTACATTATTCATCAAGTCTGTGATCAGGGCACATCGATATTTCGGCCTAAACTCAGAAGTTCTTTCAGAAAATTGAGAATTTGACCTGGATCCGAAAAATTGGCCATAGGTCAGTAGCCCACATAGTTGCCTCCAGCCGGTGCACTGGAAACGAGTTCCCAGTTATCCTTCTCAAATAACGAGAAAGTATCACTGCTAAATGGACAATGGGAGACACCCAGGCTGGTAATGGGCAACAGGGCACCATGATTTTGAAGTCGGCAGATTCTCCCCTTCATCAAGACGTGGTAATTGGGTCCACGGCTCCTCCACTCGCAAGGCTGCGTGTCCATAGATGGAGCGATTTCAAGGACTGCGACATGATGGAAGATGTTATGAAACCGAACTTTAGTTCCCGTGAGCCGACAAGGCATTGCGCTTGATTTCGGCGCCGCACTCGTATTCAAGTCGCTCGGCTACAGGTCGTCATACCTGTAGCCCATGGCCACCCTCTTTTTCGAAGTTAGGTCAAAACCTAGATTTTTCCTGAAATTTGGCATGTGGGGGTAGATCAGGGTCCTGTACACGATTATGGCGTTCGTTTTTGACGTCGGCGCCATTTGGCGCCAGTTTGGCGCTGCGAACTTTTTCTTCCAATTTTCGGCTCCTGAATGAGAATATTAGCGTTAAAATTTTAACGCTGAATCAATCTTTGAGCCGGTCAATGTTGGAGGTGATTAATCAAAAATGCAAGAAAGTAAGGCAGGCAGCGCACCTTGATTCCACAAAGTCGGTGGGCCAACCCCAGTCCCACCACGCTAAGTCCTCACTCGGCAACACCTGCTCGCTGCGATGGGTAAGGTGCCGACGACGCCTATGAAACCTCTACACTTTCTTCAGCAGTACCACGTACAGTGCTTCAATTTTGAGCGAATTTCGAGTTGTTTTCGATATTATCTTCATCGGCGCCCTTCAAAATGCAGGTGGTCGTTTGTACAGGTCCGAAACTTCACTCCAAGGCAGCAAAAACCCACCCCTTCTTAACGAATTTTTTTCGACCATTTTTTGGCCTTCAGGGGGCCGCTCAGCGAAAACGAAACGCAGTATTGTGGTCTACGTGAGAGTCCCTACAGCATGCAAAAAACCGTTTTGAAAAAGCTTCCCACACCCTGAACGACCTCCCTTGT
>MU888603.1:0-17171 GCA_036418205.1 Ostertagia ostertagi
TATATTTTAATTCAGAATCCAGTGGAGTGAAACGGCATATTCATCGAATGACTCATTAGCCCTTTCCCATTTACCAGTATGAGTGGAAACCTCGTACGATTAAAGCTAGGAATTTTTTGAGACGAAAAAGAGAGGTAGGTCGAATTTGACATCATCTGACAAATCATCCCTCTACCTTGCTAAACAGTTGGGCCTGGACAAAATATGTATACATTTAGTTAGAGTAGGGTCTGCACTGTTTGGTGGAAAATTTATTACTTACCAGCTCAACTGGACAATTTTTCCCGGAGTCTTTTTTGCTACATGGGGTCAAAAACGCACCCTTTTTTGAGCACACGTGAGTAGCAGATGAGCACATTTATTAGAATTTCTTGGTCAATCAACTTCGTTAGAGCGTCTGTGCACCATCGATCAGTAACTGCTAGGGTGTCCTACCATTCCAGCACAAGACTGGTGCAGCCCCGTTTTGACTGATTTAGCTAGGACCACCTTTTTGGCGACGGTTGCGGGCATCCCTTCAAAGACTTTGACTGCATTTGGTACACACATGCGAATTTGCACACTGGACCCAGGAATTTTCAGAAGAAAGTATAAAAATTGGGGGAAAGTTAAATTGTGAACCAACAATAGAAGACGGTAAGCAACATATTTCGCAATATTAATGAGCAAAAACTGCCTTCTGGGATATTGATTTTCCATAGTAATCGGCCCCAAAACTTCCTGAACTCAGAAAAGCGACACTAAGATATCCGGTACCTAATATTTCGATGTAATGCATACAAAGTACTGCTTTGCCACATGATTCTTGATGATTCTCGTCCGAATTTTATCACTTTTGTTTATGAATGTTTCATCTCTTATAAGAAAAACCAGCCTGTAACAGAAGGCAGCATTCAGAGTTGGCGATCGTTAATGCAATAAGGTAGTTAGGCGATGATATAAAAGAGAGGTGTACGTATTCCATTAGATGATCGAAGGAATAAGCGATCAGGCGCGTTAGCAACTTACTTGGTTAGGCAAGTAGGCGGAGTAGCCTAATCAGTAATGTAATATGTATCGATCTGCTGCTTGTGGTCAGCCGATTGAGCCATGGTCTAATCGCCCATTCGCCTAATCACCTAATCGCCTGATCGCATGTGCGATCGCCAACTCTGAACGCTACCTGAGCACCATCATACACTGTCGTTTCATAATTATGGTCCCCTAAACTCTTTATGCCCTATCTCCAAAACCCGTCCTCCGCCCCTGCCCGGCATATCTATCCTTGAATGCGCCTAATTCCACAACTAGCTCTCTCATCACGACCCAAACCTTGCCTACTCGATTCCCTTTTACGAGCGAACCTCTCGATAACAATACTCTTCAAAATCATCCTTCTCTCCTAGCCACGCGCCCACTCTTCCCCAGCCGTTCTCGCGACACTACTCACTCCAGCATCACCTCTCTTCAGACGACGCATTCTTCCTTCACTCACCTTCACCACACCACAAAAAAAACGTCACAAATTTTCAACAATGGGATGGTCCTCCCATAGTCATAAGGAACACAATAATACGTTTTGGAATGCTGGTAATCAAATTAGCTATTACAGTAGGATCGAAATTTGTCTGTGCGCTGATGATCGACGTTTTCAGCTCTTCGGCTGTTCCATTTTGCTTTACTTTGCTGTGGAACTTTATAACAATTAAGGCCCAATGATTCTCTATTGGAATCTGATTCAGATAACATGGTGGCCACCAGATAACTGCCACATTTTTTCCTGCAATTCCATCTGGCGTGGAAGGACCGGCATGGACAGCCGCGTTATCGTGCGTAAAAATCAAGGTTCGAGGGAGCTGTTGTCGGAAAGATGGTAACAGTCGCTTCAGAAGAACTTCACGATACCCTATGGAATCCTCTTGAAAGGAAACAAACACGAGCTCTAGCCGCTCAGTCGTTCAAAGAGCCTCAATCCATAAGGGATTCTTCGCCAAAATTACCTTACATCAAAACCATCTACGATTTCCACGGAACCCTCCCGTACGCTTTTTTTCTATCAGATCCACCTAGAATAAACTTTTTCACGTCGATCTCAGATCACCTGTAGCACGAAACAAGGAGCTAGAGTCCAAGATCGCGAAGGGTCTGAACAGCCACAAACCTTCGTTCATAAAGTTGCGCCCTTTTCCACGCTGAAATGGAGACGTGCGATCTTGAAGCGCTCAAATAATCTTGGAACGCTCTTCATCAATCCGCTGAAGATGTATTGCTTCGCTGACGTACACACCACACGGTGGTTTTGCTCACGGAAGGCCGTATTTCAGCACGAACTTTGTTCGGACCCCTTACACAATTCGAGAGAAAACGCCCAGTTCCTCCTAAATCTTGAAGGAAACGCGGTCTTCATTTACCTAAGCTACTCTTCTCCCCGCACTGACCAGGATTTCGCACTTAGTTGCTTAGGTCGTAGGAGCCGGCCGACATGGGAGGAAATTCTGCTCCTCAGCCATCCCACTTCAGTAAGTGCTCTGGCTTGAGCTTGTTACTGGGAAGAGAGGCGAATAACACGAGGTATGGTAAACTCGATGTCGACTGAGCTCCACATATTTCCCCGCTTCCCTGATTCCCTTCACGGATCGTGAGAAATGGAAACTTTTTATGAGTGGCCCGATATTCATGAAACGGTGAAAATTCGTTCAGAAAAAGTTAATTGGGTTACTTGAGGGAGGAACTTTGTCAGAAAAACACTGTGAGGGTTTCCATGACGAGGAATCTAATGGTGATAGCAGCATTTCCAAAAAATGCACAGCAACTTTGGAGTAGCAAAAATTTAGGGTGGACCTATAATTATGAAACGCAGTGTATATATCCATACGCATCTTAAGGAGCGTGCTTCCCTCCCAGAACAAATATATAGAAGTTGAAAAAATTGAAAGCGGTCGTTTTTGGAGTGTTCGTATCCCTTTGACGTTTTTGTCGGGCAGTTTCTCCTTCTCCCGTCATTTTTTCGTTTCTGGTAAAAGAACGCGGTATAGCCGATGAGCAACGTCTAGGCTATGCGGTAGGCGCAGTATCATGTTCCCTCAAAACCGTGGCGAGCTGGCCTTGATATGTGAGGGTGGACGTTGAGGGAAAACTGATCTGAAAACTTTCGAACGCTCCTATGCACTACTGAGCTAGCCACGTAGGGAGTTGAGGAAGTTCTCCCAGAGCGATCTGGGAATGAGACTCCCGCAGATGGTCAAGCGTGCCTCTGGGTCACGGGTCAGTGACTGCATGGCCAGTTCCATCTAGACTTACTTCTGCTGGGCGCGCACATTCCCTCAGATAAGTAAGTAATTATTCACTCCAGGTCGTCCGTTCAAGTTCTCGCGTAGTGGCGTTCGGCCCATCTCTCAATTCCCTGCGCTCACACACACCCCCCCTCAAAAGTCTGGCAAGCCGACACCGTTGATCTTCAGCAGCTTGTACCCTTCTTCTGTCGGCTGCGTTCACCATAGCTGCACCATCGATTAGTACCTTGAGATCGGACCAAGCACAGCGTCAATCTTCTCTGCTGTTCTCCATGTAAAACCTTCCATTTAGGGTCCGCTTTGTCAAGCCTCCTAAAGCATTCTTCAGCATAATAATCCGTTTCGCAATGAACGGTCTCGAACGACCTCAGGTCTGATACCATTTTGACTTGTTTATTGGATAACTGCTGTTTTACGCCGCAGTTCGCGTTGCGAAAGTTATCACAAGAATGCTGAGTTGTGGGCAAAACTTTCGCCCCAGCCGGGATTCGTACCCGGATCTCTTGCTTTCCGGGCAATTACCAGTTAACTGGTAGCACAATTCGCCGGCCACACACGCACAGAAATCCGGGTTACGAATTCGCTGGGGTCCATTTGCCCAGCCTCCAGCATTCTTGTGATAACCTCAGTGAAATAATTCGATCTATGAGACTATCCAATAGTACAAGTACTGCTGGAATAACCAGCGAACATAGTAGAGCTGCGATCAGGATCAACCGTGCAGTGACCCGTCCAACATCCATCCCTAAATTTCGTAAAGAAATTTCCAACTTTGCAGAAAATTTCTCTTCCCCTGTTTTCCATGACTCTACGGTCACACTTCTCCAAATATGTACATCCCCCTTGCCAAAATCACAGAACATGACTTCTCTCGCATCCTATCTGTATCGCGTAAAAACATCGTTGTATTCTGGTCAATTAGATAATCATACAGCCAAACTAAGCCATAGCTTTTCTGCTGCACCGGGTAGTTTTGACTCCACTGGTATCATAGACAAGACGATTTTGGCCTTCCCTTCCCAGAAACAATTGGAAATAAACTGTCTACCACCATTCCCTGGAAATTGAGAATCTTTAGGAATCACAAAATAAAGTGGTTTAAAACCAGGGTGATGCTTCATCAAGTTGAGCATGCTTTCGATTTTGAAAAATAGGAAGGAGAACGATTTTATGGTTTTCAATTTTTTTACTTTTTTATCTCGCATTTGATACTCTCCGAGCCGCCTTCCCTATGGCCAGAAGTGTGGATACGGGCGGCAACTGCCAGTTGAGGTACGTGGAAATAAAACTTGATCTGCTTTACCGAGTAGGGTAAGTTTGCGTCCAGGTTTTCTTGACAGTGTAAGGAAGGAGGTCGTATTAGGAACCAGATTTCAACATCACTTTCCATTAGCTCACCGCCCATCAAGTGAAAGCTTCAAGGCTTGCTTGAAAGTAGTAGTAAAAAATGAGAAAGAAAAAGGGAGACTTGAGCGAATAAATGGAAACTGAACGCAGCCGTTTCACCCTAACCAGGACTCTCGACTACGTTGTAAGGAGCGCTAAAATGGACAGTCGTCCTCCATACTATCCTTCTACCTCTGCAAATCGTGACCTTTTTCAGATCACTTTGCATTGGAGACTGTCACGATAAGCAGAGCCTTTTGGGACTCGCCACAAGCCCAACCTACTTTCATGTAAATAATTCGATGGCATTTGAGTGCGTATTTTGCCTGTGTAAAGACTTACAGGATTGGTATCCGATGCTAAAGCTACATCGCCGATGGATCAACGGATCGATTCCGGGAAATGGGAACTTTAGTCCCGGAATATTTATTTATTGTTTTTTATTGACCGATATCTTTTGCCAGTGATTTTTCTTTTCAGTTACCTAATGCTAGATAAAAACCTCTGCAAAGAGAGAAACCGCTCACCCAACACACCATACACCACTATTTAAAGTGTCAAAAAGCGGACCTCCAAAAAAAGTCACCTAGTCTCAGGACTTCAGGAATCTCCTTGATCGTTTTGAAGCCAGCGTTCAGCCTTGCAGCATCACGGTGGCACGGTCCGCATCACACCATGTCAATAATTTAACAGCGGCTGGAGCTTTCAGCATATCAAACCATGCCAACCGTTACCTTGGGTAAAAAAACTCGATATCGAGATGTTCTTCCTGGTAGAGTCCCACATTCTACCCCTCCCTCCAACATTTATGGCGTCCACTACGTAGTGAACATGCGATCACTTACCGCACCGCACCTCCCTAAAGTACCGCCTAGCTGAGATATATGGTATCTTCCTTCTGGTACACCAAATCTTACACATTTTCGCCCATTAAAATTTCGATAGGAGTTGTGAGAAAACTCACCCAATCCCAAAAAGAGGTCACCTCTCTTAGAAACACGACCCCTACAATTTCCACTGCCACGACCTCTCCTCTAGGAACTCCAAAAATGATTCCTATCCAAAAATGCGAATAGCGTACGGCCATCCTCGTGGGTTTCCTCACCTTGTGGTTGACCCTGGCTCCACCACCAAAAGTCGAACCAAGGGATACGTGCGCGCCGAGAAATTAGAACATATTCCATCGAAAAGGACAACACATAAGGTGAGATCTCGAAAAAGTGATGTACAGACACGAGCCCAGAAGGCATCGGCGTGAGTTTTGACCCCTTCTCGAACGCATTTCCCATTAAATATCACCTCCACTACAAAGTGTAGTGAAAAAAGAGAAGCTAACAAAATTAATCACTGAGAATAATTAGATAAAATGGTAGTAAGAAGGAAAGTAAATATTGGCATAATGAAAATAAAAACTAGGCTGTATGAAGAAGTTTTATTGACTGATTTGACGAGAATAACACCGCGCACTGACACTCACACCCCTCTATTATCACAGAAATTGAATTAGTAAGTATATACAAATAAAAACAAGTACATAAAACAAAAAACTTCGGAGAATATGTATAATCTTCACAAAAGAAGAAATACAGCAAGTGTGTGAAATTCAAAAAAGTGAAAAAAATCAAGAAGGACTACAGACAGGTTTGAAACAACCACCGAACAACTGCTCGCTATCTATTCCGTCGAATTGAGCAGATCCTGAATTTCAGCCTCCCATTGCTCTTCAGATTTCTCATTTTTCTCAGCCACCAGTTCGTATTCGTTCAGATCGGACAAGAGTTCACGTTCCCAGTCATCATCTAGATCAGTATATTAAGTTTATAGGTAGAACAAAAATGTTACGAAAAAAAAAACAAAGAACCATCTGAAAATTGAATTAGTATTCGACCAAACGCTATCCTTAACACGATCAAGGATGGGTGAGTGAAACGGAAAAGCAGAAAAGGCAGAAAATGCCCTAAAAACGACGTTATAGGCGTCAACATGGTCAAGCGAACCGTCGCCACCGCCACATTTGCACCTCGACCCCCCTGGCCCCCCCCTCCTCTCCTGCCAGAGGCCGAAGTCCATGAAACGACCCTCTTCAAAAGCCGAACTATGAAAAGGTTGTCTAATTCTCCCCCAAAACTGTTCATAAAAAAGCCCTGCTACCCCACCGTCCACCAAAAATTCGTTTAAGAAGTACAAAAGTGAAAAAGTCAAAGAATGATCATTATGATGAGCCTACCAAACGAGCAAACGAGAAAAGGAGCAAAAAACGACAAACTAGTCACTAAAAATGGCATTCTATGACAACATCTCTTCTTTATTTATTTCCTTCGAAAGACTTACCAAATTTTTGTACTACACAGAGTATGGTTCTCCAATTTACATGTCCCCCTGCAGTTGAAAGAAGCCCTGTAACCGCCTTAACCAGCTGAGTGTTGACTTGATCTTTCGCGTTGGCCTTGGAGCAACTTATCTACTATTGAAATTTGACACATATTCAAATGATTATGAACTTACTTCAATTATGACGAATTTTCAGTCCTTAAATGCAGATTTGAATATCGTTTCCATATTTCAATTTAGGGGCGGAAGTGGTGCAGTGACAAGTGGCGCGCTCACCACGCGAGCGGTCCGGGATCAAATCCTGGGTCGTGAGTCGCCCGGGCCAACCAAGCCTTCCATCCCTCCGGGGTCGGTTAATTGGTACCAGACTTGTCTGGGAGGATAAAAACACACTGACTTGAACATCGGCTGGCCCCCGCAAGTCATTGTATAGGCCACATCGCATTCAAACGCCACTACGAATGTACAAATGGAAGTAGAATGCGTGCCGCATCCCAAAAAGGGATTGATCAACGGCAAATGCTTTATCCTTTTATCCTTTAAAGCAGATTTGGGAGTTTTGTAAGAGCTCTTTCTAATCAGTATTGAAATTACAAAAATTTATAAGAAATAACAAATTTAGATCAATTAACGAGGAAAATTCATGATGAGCACGAGTTTTTACACTTTCCGAAGCCATAACTTGCTTCATTTTCGTCAAATCAAAAGTTAATATGGCAGACAAAACTAGAAGATTTTCTCTATCAAACGGTTGCTAAAGCAGCTTCATACGTCCAGTATTTAAAAAATGGCCACGTTGAGGATTTTTGCAAAATTAACGAGGAAAATTCGTGATGAGTGCGAGTTTTTACGCTTTCCAAAGCCATAACTTCAAACTCATCCAATCTGAAAGTTAATACGTCATCATAAACTAGAAGATTTGCTCTATTCAACGGTTCTAGAACTGCTAAATACGTCCACTATTTAAAAAATGGCCACGTTGAGGATTTTTGCCCGAGTACCGCCGAAAGGTACTTTTTCGCTGCATTGGCACTATTTCAACGACTATAGCTCCTTTCAGGGGCGATTATATACTGAAGTAGGAGCAGATTCGGAATCCTCGTGCTTTTCTCTTTCCAAAAAGTGTAAAATTGTTTAGCGTTCTCAACTTTAAAGGTTACATGCTTGTGAATTTGACGCTGAAGGCTGCGTTTCTTGTTGAATAGTGTACTCCTCCCTGTAATTTCACATGAACCCTTTCAGAATCCTCTTGATTTTTCCTGAATTGAGATTCTTTCTCCAGAGAGCCGTAGTTGAAGCGCGCGCAACCAACTGGGCCCACTCTGGGATGCGCCGTGTGCTTCACATCCCTTCAGATTCGAGGACTTACTTGAAAGATAAAATATCCCTTGGAAAACGTGCGAATTTCGGATTCTTTAACTTGTGTGGTGATAAAACACTGAAGTAACTAAGAATTGCTAAGCGGACACCTCTGAATCACGAAGATTTTGTGTGGGCGGAATCAATTGTTATTGGAAATCCTCTGGCCTGGCATCGACTTCGATCCTTGATGTTTGTCCTCCGACGGTGATGATCCTACTGCATCAATCGGCCCGATCTCTTCCTCCCAGCGGGCCAATACGACCCCCCCCCCTCTGTGACGTGTGTCGAGGATTCCTCAACGCACGCTTGACCCTGGCGTCAACCCTTAGCAGATCACCCTGCTTGATGATATCCGCCCCACCCAGCTCGTATAGTATCATCAATCTTAAAAACAGTCTCGTCGGTTTATTACGTATACTCTCCTGTCACGGGGAAACACTTCTTCACCCCGGCTCCCAGTATCTCTCAATGCTGTCTTCTGCTTACTCTCCTCCATATCCCAGAGCAAAAACCGGGTCAGAAATTTTTTTGTATTAGTTGAAAAGAAAAGCTTGCAACACTCTTTTTCAAATTTCCCTTCTTTTCTGGAAAGTTCTTAGGCAAGATTTATGACCAACAGATGGTAGAGCATTCCAGAGGTATCCATCCATTGGTTGGCTATAGGCGCTGCAAACAGCAGCTATGTAGGAAAGTCCAAACAAACCTCGACCACTAGCCAATCCGAACTCCGAATCACTGTCCAGGACAATATCTCTATTATTTCGATGGCCAATATCATTTGCAGTAGCTTCAACGGGAGTGCCGTTCACCGCTACAGTTTGTCCCACCGTAGACTAGCGCTTTCGACCTCTTATGATATGTTCAATCAAGGCCAGCACAAGCGCTTTCCTGCGACTCCCCATTACAGCTGCGGCTTGTCACGGAAGCTCGCAATGAACTTGTGACGTGCGTTTTCCCCTTTCCCTAGGTGGTGGTCATCACCTAGTTGCATTCCGGGTCATTTGAAGACCTTAAGGTGTTTAGAGTTAATCGGGCAAAACTTTAGTTGAGAGTATTAAGCTTACACTTTCGCTCTTTGCCTAGCCAATGATTGGGCCTAGCAGCTTTTCCATAAGCTTGCACTTCCCAGAGACCAAGACGCAAAAAACCATGACGACGTCTCAATTTTTAAAGGGTGAACCTGATCCCAGAAGAAAAAACGCTACGAACTTACGAGCACGATGCCTGCGCGGCCTGACGAGCCTGGCGCCGGGCTAACTTCTGGAGTTCTGAAGCATAGACCTCTACCTTCATAATGGTGCCCATTGAAAAAATTGTGGTCGAGCTTGGGTGCGATCAATCCCACTTTGGGATGCGGCACGCATTCTACTTCCATTTGTACATTCGCAGTGGCGTTTGAATGCGATGTGGCCTATACAATGACTTGCGGGGGCCAGCCGATGTACAAGTCAGTGTTTTTATCCTCCCAGACAAGTCTGGTACCAATTAACCGACCCCGGAGGGATGGAGCTCGAGATACCTCGGACGATGCGTAATTTCGTAATCCCAGGATTCGCACCTCTTCTGAACCGCCGAAAGTAGGGTGCGTGGAAGCATGCCATTTTGCCACTAAAGTCATTAATTTTAGCGTGTCAGAAATCCGCTTCGTACACAACGGAAGTCCAGTCAAGTCGCTGAACGCGAAATCACTCTGTGAGGACGAATTTCTCCATGCTGAGCCCTGGTTTCTAAGAAAAGACTACATTACATCAAAGCGATGCCGCTAAATTAGTGTTCTAACGAAAAAACTCGAAAAGTACGTAGTACCACCGGTAGCGTTATTGACAGCTCAGACAGTCACCAATGTATCTTCGACAATTTACAACCGATCCTCGCACTAAACCTGCCACAGAAGCTATTAGTTTATGATTGCATGTAAATGTACATCCAACTGGCTGGCTGCGTCCAATAAAAATTGGAAAGTCAGCCAAAAAAGAAGAGAGGTGTTCGAAAGGGTATCGTGGAAGGAGTGACGTCAAGAACCGCCGAATCCGTTAGGAAGAATCGATCTCGTAAAAGTCATGAGGGGCACCACTTCCCTATTCTTTCAGGTGTTCCGCTATGTCGACTTCGACATCCCTCACTGAGCGAGAAAAAAAGAATATTTTCAAACTTAAGCTGATGCTTACCGACTTGTGTACTGCTCTCCTCTGTAGATCCTTCTTTTTCTACGGCTGTATTGACAGAACTTTTCTCAGCATTCATAGTCGTGGCTTCTTGATCACTTCCCTAGAAGAAAAAGCTCCATACCACCCAAAATAAACTTCTTTCTTCCAGTAGAACCAAGAAGAACAAGTAGTATTTGAGCGCTTGCAATGAATATCCCCTAGCCATTAAGCTTCCTATCGAAGACTTGGCATTTATAAAAGATTGAACAGCCTTCCACTTCTAAGTCCTATTTTTCATAACACTGAACTGAGCTATTTATAAATTGGCGGAGGTGATGTGGTGGCTACTAGCGCAAATTCTTATGCGCACGGTCATGAGGTTCAATTTCGGCATCGAGCCTTTTGGCGAGATCCTATCCTATTCTACGGAATCACGTTTCTGGCACCATGAACCTCAGGAAAAGAAATCTAGCCTTCACTCTAGTTAGCTCTCGCAAGACACTGCAGGGCAACACCTATTCCTATTCCGAATGGAAGCAGAATATGTAGCATATCCCCAGAGAGATTAATAGAGTCTAATGCTTTGGGCTGATGGTGAGAAAAATTTCGATTCGTAAGGTTGACTTGAGGGTCAGAATGAGATTCCGCTCACCTCAGCTGTCGCCACCTTTTCTGCCTCTACCGGAGCCGTTTTTCTAATCGACTGCTGTTCCGATGCACTTGCACTTATTGAATGTCTGATTAACGACACACGATAGAAATAGTTTCGCCAGAACTTCTCTTCACTCAATCTATAAACAGAGTGATCAGGTAGAGAAAAAACGTTTCCTTGCTGAAAAACTGGCTTACTGTTTAGGTACCAGCTCGAAGCGAACTCGGCTCAAGTTCGGGTCGATGTTAATTAACCGCTTCGCCATAGCCTGCTGTGTTGGTATATCGAAATCACAGTCTCCTGGTGACTCACGAATGAAGTTGTGAGGATCCTGAGGATAAGAACAAATTTGAAAGATTCACCATACTCAAAGCCGCAAAATGCATCGAACGTCATTCAAACTCTATGGTTGAAAGAAAGAAAACTTGATCAGAAGAAAGTTTGCTGTAGATAAGTGATATCCATAGACTAAACAAGACTGGGTCGAAGAGCTTTGCGGGTTGTGGCTTGGCCCTTCTACGCTGTTCCTATCACTCCACTGACCTGGCAGCTACTCGATCTTCCACCCCCCCCGCCCCCTTTTTGTGCACTAGCTCATACTACACACCATTTGAACACTTTGTGATTTTCAGATGTAGCACTGGAATGAATTTCCTTAATATTGGATGTTCTGCGTGCTATCTTACTACTGGTACTTGAGTTTATTTATGAACACTTTCTGTTACAACGATGAACTGATAGAGATAATAATATGAAGATATGAATATGAAAAAAAAAGAAAAAACAATATACTACACAGTAAAAAACAGCACCTACCAGGACAACGCCAGGATTTTCTTTTTCGCAAACTCTCGATCCGGTAATCCATCCCACGGATCCAAAACATCTGGTAGGCGGCTGGCAGCTATCTCTTCTACAAAGGCCTCCTGTTGGCGATCCAACTCTCCGATACATTTGTGCTATAAAAACTAGCCGAGTTTTGAACCGGAAACGTTTTTTCTTAAATTAGCAGGTTATTGGCTGGTTTCAACGGCTGGGGTGGCCGATGGCGGTGTAGTGCAAGTTGATCTACTTTCAGGCGCACTTCTCGGTTCAAAACGACTTTCTCTCCCAAAATAACCATTGGTTTTGCGGTTCACTAGGAACATAAAAACAATAAATTAAACACTGGCCCTATTTGCGTAGACCAAATCGCGTTCAAAAAGCCATTTACATTCACAATGAGTGAAGCATACCAGGAAGGAATCGATCAACCGCGAGGTATTTATCAATACTTCAAGTTAATTTTTAGCACTCGGTTGCAACCTCAAACTTACAGAAAACCCGAAGCTCTAGCTCAAGGATTTAATCATCCGTATGTTTTAGAAACTGAAGCTCGAGCTTATTTTCCAAAAAAATAAAAAAAGAAAATAGAGAATTACACTCACATTATCAACAACCGCGTTCTTCACAGCTGCTATTCCTTTGGTAGCCTTTGGCGGTGGTGTCTTTTGCATAGACCAATAATTTTGCTTAAAAACCACATTAATGTCAATAACAGTTACCAGTAACAGTCGACAGCTCTATCCTCAAAAATAAATCAGGATAACAAACATACAAGCCAATGCTTTGCCCTTTTCCTGTAAGTCATCAATGGTGGCCTTTTCGGAATGCTTTGTCTGCTGCTCTTGGTCTAATGATTCAGACGTCGGTTTGTCACCACTAGCGTCTTTGTCAGCTTCTGCATCCTTCTCCACCTAAACCACTACCAGTAAGTCAGGACATATTTGCAGTACCCACCAATTATCACTCGATAAATAAAATACGATCCGAATGTTTACGAATTTGGAAAACCGTTACTGCCAGGCAGTCCCAGTTTTGAAAACACTGAACTTTTTTCCAGGGAATGGAATGAGGATGGTCACAGAATGTTCACAAGCACGATAACTTGGACGGGAAAAAAAGATAAAGAGTATATGTCACGACACTATGCCTTCCTCGAACTAACTCAATGCTTCCTTATCGTAGTTAACCTAAGGAAACCAGCAGGGATTTTAGCAGCTGTTACCACATCCCCTGATAATATTTGGATGAAAGACAACTGATCAAGAGGAAAAAAAAAACTACCTCCTCTTTGTCGCTGACCGGAAAATCTTCTTTGAGTGAAGCGTCGATCGAAGTTACCACTTCACTGACTCGTTTCTTGAGATCACTTAACAACCAAGCCATTTTCTAAAGCATACAGTTTAATTTAAACTCAAGGTGCAACTTCAATCCCTCCGGCAACGCGTACAATGTAATGGAAAGATTTATTTACGCCAATCTTAATAAAATTTCGACTCAACTTGGGTTCAGCTCTTAGTCAATATCCGCGCCATTAAGCACCACATTGATTAACTAATTTAATTTCCTTCCCGCGGCGGGGTGTGTCGTAAATCGCCCACGAATCAGTAAATCACATCGCTTTTAAAAAATAGCCATCTTCTCGCTTATTACCGCTCTACACCACAAACAATCAAGGCAGAATCCGATTTTGTTCGAGGGTTGTCACATAAGACGTCTGCCAAATTACCGTCACACCCAACCGCGCGGGAAACAAGGTCGACAAAGACTTCGAAACCAGAAGAAGTAAAACAGATCTCGATAAAACGAGCGTTAACTCCACAGATAAAGCAATGAACCGGAACTTTTCATTTTTCACAACTAGTACAACACAAACATCTAGTTGACAAGTGATAAATAATTTAAAAATGCACATCAATATTGTGTAAATTATCACAAATTCATCACAAAAATTCATGGAAAACATTGAAAAACAAAGTCCGAATAGATATTTTCCCATGGTCAAACGTCACATGCAACTGAAGTCAACTGGAGTGATTTCATATGGCAAAATTCCGACTAAACAATGTCGTTGTGAGAGGAGAGCAGTATTGAAAGGGCGAAAGGGCGACTGGACTACTTTTGACAACATCAACTACTGATAAAAAGCTCAGGAGGTACTCGGTAATACTTTGCACATAGTTGACTTGACGAGCGAATTATTATAAAAACAGCTCACTTTTCGTGGGTGATTGTGTGACACGCACGGCAGCGAAGCCTGCGAAATGGCTTGTTTACGGCTCACCATATCACATTCCGAACGGACATTCATATGCCGAAAAAATGTAATAATTTCCAAATTTCAAAAACGCCCCAACTTAGCGGTTCCTATCAAGCAAACCCAGATAAATCTAGGCGCTGCCTTCGCACGGCACCCACACGCGATCCACAGGCTCCACAATCCGCCACCCACAAAAAATGACTGCTACGCTTATAAACGGCTTATTGCAGTCTATTAAGGCACATTGAATAGCTTAAAACACGAGCACTACTGAAACAGTGAGCGTAGAACAATTGACTGATACAAAGTGATGAAGTAATGTACTAACCAGGGAACCACTACAGAGATAACGGTATACCTGAAAACCCAAATGCGATTGCAAGAAGCTGAGAAGAAATAAAACCAAATCGGGAATCATCATCAGGGAAGCGGTCAATTGAAAGGCAGGAATACAAAGTACATTAGCGAGTAAAGCAAAAAATCAATGGCTTTGGTATGGCCAAACGACACATGAATATCAATTCATGCATTTAGTTGTTTGTGCAATAAGTGAGCAGCACACAACGCCCGCAAACTATGGTACAGAACCCTGATTGCACTGATTCCACAAGCATCCAGAAGAGCTAGTAGCAAAAAGTAAACAAACCATTCAAGTATCTCATTACGAAATCCCAAAAATAGCCACGTCCCTTCTATAGGCACACAAGCTGCGCAATGCTACCACCCGTGGTTCCAGATGAGGTACGGTGGTCAGCAGAGCGCCACCACGGAACAGCACATCCGCCCATGCAACCAGCTGATCTGAAATGAAGTTCGCTCAAGTGAAGAGCAGTATCCAAACCAAAATAACTGAAACTAAGCAGCTTTGGTACGTAGCACGGCTACATTGTATCGATTTTAAAATAAACTCCATGAACTGAGCTTTCCGCAAGGTTACATAAAGCAACATGAGAATAGTCAAAAATTTTCTGCTAATAGAAGATTCATTGAAGAGAAATTTCAGAAAAGATTTCAAAACGAAAGGGGGAAGGGCCATTGAATCTCTTCTGATTCTGATCAGCATAAATTGTTTCGTAGCGATTGCCCTGCATATTTAATGCACTTTTGAATTTTTTGAGATTGCTACCCACTAATGAATCGGAAACCATGAGCGGCCTTCATCTGGAGTCTGAGAACTCAGAAAAAAAGAAGATTAAGATGGTAAATCTAGCAGTCAGCTTAATTTGAATTTAGAACTTCCAGATGAGATGATATTTGAAATAACAACTTTACTTCTAACTAGAAGCTGAATGAATGAAAAATGTGAAAATATCTTCAAACTGCTTACCTGTCGCTGCTGATGGAAATTGTGCACATGAGTTTCACGAGTATCGTCAAGGGATATATTCATAGAAAGCAGCAATTCACAGTGGGTCGAAGAAATAATTTTCCATAAACTAGAACCAACTGCATTTATGCGAAAATTAATAAAATCATATATTCAAAAATTACACCAGTAATCAGGAAAGCAAAAGCCAGCTGAACCAAAGGTTTGAAAAGCTTACGCTGTTGGATCGTTACTGGCTACCCGTATTTCACGCAGTTGACTGGAGGGAATCAATGGCTCTGAAATATTGAGAAGTTTGCATAACAAAACATAAAAAAAGAACTTTAAGATGGCTCAGCCGAAATAATGAATATTCATAGGGAAATAGGACCGAACCTTTTAGCGTGTCAATCAATCGCATCAAAGCGCTGTACAGAGCTACTGGAGGCACTTGGAGCTGTGCTGAAAAAAAGATTTTCTAATAGAAGCATCTTAAAAATTGTTCCAAAACATCTAATAAACCGATTTTTCTTGATTCAATGAATCTGCACCCATTCAAATAACAACAAAATCCAAAAAGTTCAGAAGGGGAAGGTGTAACAGTTTTCTGTTGGGGTGGTTATACATGTAATGTAGCGGTACTAAAGAGCTCTTTCCTGATTCAACCCATCCTGCATACAGTATTTCGATATGTATTAGTGCAATAATAAGAGCCCTGTCTTGAACCACCTCCGCTTCCCGGCGGAGATAAGAAGCATTCGTTCCCTGAAGTATTTTTGAGAAATCTAAACTGACTCAGATCTTTCGGGAAGTCGTGCTCTAGGGCGTTCCTCACGATAATAAAAGTGGAATTGTTAGCGACGTCATTCAAATCCATTTTCGTTGCGAGCAGCTGGAGCGCACAAACTAGGCGATAAACCTGTAAATTCCAAAATTACAAAACAGGCTAATTTTATTTCTGAAAACATTATTGATAAGGGGCTGGCTCTCTTTACCAAGTGTGATGACCCCTGACTTGTCTATAATTCTATCTTTATTCCTCATTTGCTATTTACGTCTCTATTCTTTTGGATTACACACCACCAAAAAAAGTGGCGAGGTCTCGAAAAAATAGCAAATAATGTAAAGAACAATTTAGAAAGCAAGAAATATTCACCTCGCGTGGAATGTTAGGCGGACAAAACTCATCGCTCTCTGCTGGACCATCATCCTGAAAAAATGCGAATAGGAATTATGATTTTTGCCACCTTTGAATCAATCAGAATGAAGTGACCACTTGAAGGAATTCTCACTAGAGACTAAACTCCTCCGGCAAAAGACTGCTGCTAGTCGAGAAAAATTAATATACATATTGCCCATGTAGGCAAAAAAAACTAAGCTTAAAAAATATATGGCTTGAGACTATGAGTTATCAACAGGTATAATGACCGCTACACACTATAGAAAACTCTATAAGTAAAAGAGGTGTCTGAAAGAGACGATGAAAAGGTGGCGTCTAAAAAGTATTGGAGAACAATTAAAGCAATAGTTTCACTTGAAGCATATGCATATCCGTGTTTTTAAAAACTTCTCTTGAAATATCCAGAGAAGAGATGCGTTTCAAGCATAGTGTATTTGTCGCCATAAATTCTGA
>MU888606.1:0-20717 GCA_036418205.1 Ostertagia ostertagi
CCGCACGGAGGTGAAATTCCTGGTTCGAACTCGCTCAAGTTAATCAACGCTCTCCTGTCCCCGAGTCGGAACTAAATTCGTTCCTGAGGTAACAACGCTGACTTGTACATTTACTATGCCGCGCCCGTGTAGTCTGAAATCTCTCGAAAAGCTCCTACGAATTCTATCAGAAGAGAAATGCGGTGTCGCATTCCAAAAATCATTGCCGTAGCTTGGCACCTTATCGTTATTGATCAATTTCAGCATCGATTAGAAACCTATTCAGTGAGAAGAACGCTTTGTCTCACTGTTACTAATTTTTTGGAAATGTCTTTGTTCCATTACCTCATATGCTGCTTCTTCGTCTACATCTTTTCCCTCTGCCGGCACCTGTCTTTTTCGTATTATCCCCATGTTTCTCTTTTTTTTCATTTTTCAGCATCTCCGCCTTCTTCAACACCTCCAACGAAAGCGGACTGCAACGCTTTCAATGATAGGACTCGCTCCGTTTTTCCTCCGATGTCCAAAATGTTGCGACGATTATCAATCGCTGATCGGTTGTAAAGAATGCGCGAAAGTTCTCTGCTAAGTATTCACCAATTGACACCAAGTTTTTGCGATTACGGTTAATGTATGAGAATCTCAGCTTCTTGTAAGGCCGATGTCAGACTTTGCGAATCGCGCGATTCGCTAGCGTCTGCGGTCGCGTCGCGGCCAGTGAATCACTCAATTGGCTGGTACCGCAACGCGACCGCGGACGCTAGCGAATCGCGCGAATCGCTAGTAGCGAATCGCGCGATTCGCAAAGTCTGACATCGGCCTAATGACCGTAAAAAATGCATTTCGACCAATATTTGGAGAAGCTCATCGAGTTGGGATAAATAAAAACCGAAAAAACACAGCAACGTTGATCTATGCCATTATGGGATGCGCCACGCATTCTACTTTCTTCCAGATTCGCATATGAGTAGAGTTTGGCTTGTGCTTCTCAAGAATCAACCAACGAACAGGACAATGTCTCTGTCTCCCAGAAGAGTCTGATAGCGTTTGATCGACCTCCAGAGAATGAAGGACAGGCCTGCCTTGACTTCACGTTATGAAACATATAACGCCTGGTATCGATCAACCTCAAGAGATGCGCCACGTATTTGAGTTCCATCATTAGTTGTAAAGACTGTTCTTGTGTGACTTCTTGGCTTGTTCTTATACAATGACTGGAAACTAAATTTCCATAGCGTAGTCTATAGCCTCCCAAGCATAGCCCGCGCCCAATTACCGTATCATCCTTACTCCACCAGGTATCAGGGATGTGTTATCACAATGTACCATCTTAGTAGAACTAGAAGTCAAAGAGTTCCGGGGGAGCGGAGGCTCGACACACGGGAACCACTGAGGACCATTCCAGCGCTCCCGTTGTTACCTTTGCCCTTTGGTAGGCAACGTACCAAATGAGAGTGAGTAATGGTCCACAAAAGTCTACCCAAAGCGCCTCAATGCCTTTAAAAGAGAATCTCTATTGTGGTAGCCACAATGAAGCCACCGTCAAATAATTTTGGCCCATATTAAAAAATATAGAAGTTGCGAGTACTTTCAACGGACCTGCGGAATCGAATCTGCGGTATAACTACTAGCAATCTACCTGTTTACTCCAGATATCCAGCACCAAATGAAAAAATAGCAGGATAGAAATGGTTCCAAAATTCGTTTATAACGTTCTTGCTCATATGTCGAAGAGAGGCTCGATAGATTTTTCTCAAAATCTTCTTTCTTCTTGTAACTTCACAGTTTTATTTTGAACCGCCACCAGTTTAAAATTCAGATGAATTAGTTGTTAGTCACGATTATTTTTACTATACAAATGTTATTACTTCACCGACACACACCACCGCAACCACCACTTGACCAAAGTATTTATTTTCCCACTGATAGTGTAGCTTGTCCGTTGCTCAGTGCTCGTGATCGCAGATTCATCATCAGGTCGGTCATCTCGCTACCGGCGCTTATCATCTGGTCTCTGTTCTGAAATCGCAACTTGAAATCTCCCGGTAAAGCCATGGCGGTCTGAAAATTTGTGGATAACCTGATCGGAAAGGGCGAACAGGTCATCCAAAGTGACTCCGAATTCTTTCTTCGCCAATGAGTTCGCCTCTTCGTGTCAGATTCAGTTTCCCCATTTGCTGTCGTATGTAAAGCAGGTATGTGCGCGTATTGGATCTAGTTGGACCTCACAGGTGGGAGCTCATACTTTAAGCATTAGTTCGCTCTTTTCTCTCAACGTCGACTTCAGGAGGCTTCTCATTGGGATGCACTCCTCACCGTCCAATTCGCTATTACGATCGATGTCACCAGCAAGGAATAGCCGTTCCAGCTCTGAAGTAACGTTCTCAGAAAGTCATAACCTTTCTGGTCGAGTCAAATAAGCTGCTGTGGTAAGGACTATGGCAGCTGAAGCCATCTGTTTATTATGGGTTGAGTTATTTATTTAAACCTTATAATATTCCTACTAATGCCCAGAAAACAGTACAGTACAAAGACAAGCGCGAAGAAGCAGCATTTCCAGCAAATCGACTGCAAGAGACGGGAAATGGCGTCGTGGGTAGAGATGGATGTAGAGGGTGAAAGAACTGATGTAATTAGCCATCTTCGAAACAGACAACGACCAGCCACCCCTGGATGTTAATCACTCTAGGCTACAGCCAGGTTAAGGGTATAAGCCCAGATCGTCGCTGGCAGCGAGAGCAGCTGACGCAGACGATAAAGTGGACGAGTCGCATGTGGCGCGCACTGTGCTGTGAGACGCTACGTATAGGATACTTTTTGAGCTTGACGCCGAAATTAGTGCGAGTACACGCTTGCAGACTCGCTCGCGGAACCGTCCTTGCGTCTCTGCCTATCTTGCCACGGACGAACCTCCTTCGGTACGCCAGTTGTACTTGAGATTTCGCAGAGGAAGGCAATTTTTTTTCCTTATTGCTTTAGGCTCCTGTTCAGGGGCAGCGTGCAAAACGGACGACAAACGACCTCTGTTGAAAACCACCCTTAACATCTAGTACGCGAACAAACACATAAGTAAATTCTCCAGGTTGTTTCTTTCTTGCACCTCGGCATGTTTATCTTATTTATTTATTTATTTATTGATTCGTCTGTTATGTTGTTGAAAGTGTCGATGTTTTCGACCGTACGAGGTTGTTTGGTGGAACTTTTATTCTAATGGCCTTACATTTCAAGTGAATCGTCATCTCCAGAGCCCTGAACATGTTTCATGATCCACACTGTTAGCTATACAATGACAGAGCGTTATGCCCGTCTACTGACCATTCTTATTGTAAGAAGACAAGCACCAGTGACCATTATACCAAACTAACTAACAAAGGACTACTCCTGGCTACGAAACCATGACCAACAGTAAGTTTTTCTACGCTAATGGGGTTTGTCCGCGGGTTCCGACACGATATCGGACCGCAGTGACAAGGGCTCGGTTGAGGCTATAGCCGAATCTGACCTGAAGGGTTCACGCCTTCTTAAGACGCAATTCAGTCGAAAAGCTGAAGCATTGAAGGTCCACACAAACATCATCGTACGACACATGAAAAAAAAACATCAATAAGTTGACCTTAGGTTCGCTTGGTGCTTGGTGTATGCATGAGACGTGGAAAATTAATCAGGAGTTGGCGCTATTGAAGATTTCCATTGTTAAATAGTTTAAATATCGCCCAAATATTTCGAAATTGCAATAGACCTCAATTGCATGGCGCATCCTAACCCTCACAATAGTTTTACTGTAAGTAGTGCATGAGTCAGCCGTCCTTATCGGTCGTTTTATTTATAGGAAAATTTTACAATCGGAGCATGCTTAATTTATAGAAGGACATAAAGATGGTATAATTATAAATGAACCAATCACTGACCTGCTCGGTTGACGTTCATGAGTTTCAGCACGAATGGAGTGAATTCCCGGAATGAGATCCCACCATTTTTGTTCAGATCATTTTCCTAAATTCGATATTCGTGCGGTTCATAAATAAATTATGGTGCATTTTGTGGACCTAACTCGCCCTAAACTGTCTATCACACTGTTCCCTGGTTTTCGTAAAGCTGCGATATTTTACGCATGGAAAAGGCAGGCTCAGTAGGAAATAAGTAAGAGCGTGGTCAGCTGAAGCAGCGGATGAAGAAGAAAACCATGTGAAACGGCCCAGAAACCCGAGAACTTGGAACCTTTTATCCCTTGCCCGTTTATTTCGGCCAGCTGATGCGCTCTCAATCGTTGTGGCCCGTCTTGCAACAGCTGACGACTCTCTGCTGCTATCTAATGAAACTGGCCGTGTAATGAGACCTGTAGTGAGTGACTAAATAGTCGCTGGCAGTTCCGGACAACTGGCAAGCGGCGAAGGGGCCGATGTAGATCGCCGAGGGCATATCTTTCGATGTTAGGTTCTCACCTTAGAGGGTTCGCCTGCTCTCCCTATAAGTTCACCCTTCTTCGATCATTCCTTTTATCTGGAACCCTGCCTTAGGCCCAAAGCTCAGGCTCAGGCCACCTTTAACCTCCCCCCCCACCAAACTTAACATGGTCCGCCCACCGTTCGATATCTTGTCTGCGTCGCTGCGTTGATCTGCTATGCTCTCTCTTCTCGGACTTCTCTACCACTCTCCGCGCTCACATTATCTCTCATCTCCCTGCCGGCCTTTTGAACTTCTCCACAGCGTAGAGCAAAATGCTCGTATTTCCTGTGTATTTCACGATTTTTTTCCTTTTTTCTCCACTGGCGGTCCACCTCCCACCCCTACTTTCACATTTGAGTGGAATTACCTCATCAATTTAATCCTGATTCTTGCCTTTAAGTCCAAGTCACATTGGAGCCCGCTATTCAATAAAAAATTAAATGATCCACTGACCTCACGCCATTATCTGCGTCACATGGATCGCCTTGATATATAGCATCGGGGAAAACCTGAACTTATTTTGTTTTGGTTTAGTTTATAAAATTCACCCAACGTTTACTTATTTTTTATTACATCCCTACTGAATTATTTTATATGTGAACTTCTAAAATGCCAAAAATAGCAAGAATGATAGGTGACAAAAATTGAGAATAACAGACTTACGTTGTAACGGAACGGCAAACGCTGCCGCCATCACAGAGAGGAGAATCGCTGGAATCATCCTGAGCTTGTGTTCTTTGAGCTTCTACCTACAAGTATAACGAATTGAGGGACCTTTTTTCAGAGAAATATAAATAGGTACTTATTGATATATAACGACACAGCAAAAATCAATGAGAAAGGTCTTTGTGAATGCCTCAAGCGCCAACGAAACTTGAAGAAAGAAGGCCGGCTGAAAAACCAGCTCCCGAAATGTCAAGTGGGTAGTCACAAGTACATCGCAATGGGTAAGGTGAAGGGGCAAATTTCTCTGTTGGGCAATAGAAGGTGGCTCTGTTGCCTAACTTTGAGATGACCTTGATTGCACCCTGCACTGTCAATCTTCAGCACTTTCGATGAAGGTCGATGAAGATAACTACTCAAATGACTTGTTCTCAGAACTGTTACAGCAGGTTATTGGTCGGATGTGTGCTCACACAGCATTCTTAAAGGCCTCTGCGCAAGCATGATCGATAATTAAATGAAAAAGCCGGACGAAAAATCAACATCGAGGCTCCATTTTGGGATGTTCTTCACAACTAAATTTGAAGGAACCTGGCCTATTTTGTTCCAGCTAAACATAGGGCAGGACTTCAATGGACGACTGAGCTGGACGATGAGAGCCCGTAAGTAAGTTGTTCTCACAGAACTTAGAACGCGGGCGGGATGAGAGTACGCGATAAGGACTCGTTACTTGCGGTTGGAATCGCGCCGCAGCACTATCCATTACGCAATGCGCCTACGCAGTGTGAGATGTCTGCGTCTCGCCCGTCCCTACACTCTCTGTCTGTTCTTTCTATTCGGCGTACCAGTGTATAGCTTCTTTGCAGCACTGTTCAGAAAAAAGATGCGCTTAATTCATGTGTTTTCTTACTGTTCCGTACTGTAATGAGATAATTATGTTCTATACAAAAAGAATTTGAATCAAATTGATCCTTTTTCATTATTTTCCGAATTACGATATTTTAAACGAAATTTTGAAATTTAATATTATTCTGAAAGCCTGTTAAAGGAATCTTGCGCGGAAAAATCATGATTCTATTTCAGCCATAAATCACTGGCTTGAGACTCATTATCCACGATAATAGTGAAAAGAACTGAAGTATTGCTTTCGTTTTGATTAGAAATTCGAAAACTCGAAAAGGCTGCTACGCGTTCGAATTGCCCACGGACGTCTTTCACGAATGCTGGCGACGGGGATGCTCAAACTTGGTTCTTGGAGTGCATTCACTAGAAGCTCTTTCTGGCCTTCTGCTTCGTTGCATTCACATCTTACACTTCTACTCCATCCTATTCCATCGATCGATTTGTCTCCACTCTCCGAAATCGCGCGCTTTAACCCGATTCTCTCATTGCGTCGCCTGGTACGTAGCCGGCCAAACGCCGTCTTCTTTCCATGCCTCGCCTGGCTCTGCCTCCTGGTCCTTCGATGGTCCATAACGTGTAGTTTTTGTACGTTTGTTTCTCTTCAGAAACCGAATCTTCATGCGTGAAACTTTGTGTGCTATTTCCAGTGATCACAACTGACATATTCATGTTAGGAAAGAGTGCAAGAATTTTCCGCGCAAGATTCCTTTAAGTATTAAAGGCGGTGTTGGAGCGTAATAAGCCAATCCGTTCAGCTCTCCCGTTCTGCACCGACCCTTACGACTACAGTTTCCTTACAGTCTGCGTCACTGGCTTAGGCCCTTCCCCATAGACTTTTCATTGTCGGCACGACATGCACCCAACACCTACGTGTTATAACTGGATGTGCTCATCGGCTGGAACCTATCTCACAAACCTCTTCGATCTTGAAACCCGTCATCATCACACATCAATAAATACAACCATGAGCGAAAACCGTTCATAGTCGAACAGCAATTAATGGACTTGAGACACGACTCACACCATCACGCGCCTTTCTTTCTTTCACCACAAGGCCACACCTAATCGTCTTCACATTAACGGAGGGGAGCAGAAACTGAAATAAATCGTCGAAGGTAGTGAACCCGTTCCCACGGGGGGAACATGTGAAAGTGCATTTCAGGGCCATGCGCGGTGGACGTTCCCTGGTTTAAGAGCGGAAATAAAAGGCGAAAAAATAATGGGAAAAATTGGGGTCATTGAACGCGATTGCTGCAGAAACGACAAATATTCCATCCCGTGGGCCCCCCCCCGCCCGCCGAAACCCCTTGACGATTTCTAATTACATATGCTGGATCCATTCAGAAGAAATTCAGTATTGAAGACACTATATCCAATGAAATCTGTTTCACAAATTTAAATACCAATAAGCTACTCTGAAGTTGGAAATGTGATAAGTGCTAAAGTAGATGGGAAAAACTGTCTTGGGAGTACATCGGGCTAAGCAGACGGGCCAGAGGAAAGACAATCCGCGAAAAAATAAAAAACAAACAAAGGATAAAAGTGGGGAAGCAACAAGCGTTGACCGCTACCGTTTGGTACCAGTTTGCGCCACACATTGTGCTTCCATTCAGGGAATTGTTAGCGGCTCTTGAATGAGATTTGGCGAATGGAAAACAAATTATGAGGCTCGAGAGTTAAGTTCGCTGGCTGTCCAAAGCTGGCGAAACATTCTGAACAAGATTCGTCCACGCCTATGCTTTCCGCCCCACGCTGGTCCATAGCTGTCCAGCAAATAGTAGCTTGAGACAGCTTCGTTTCTCCGGAAACTGATACACCCATTGCATAGGACTGTTTGCTTGGAAGTTCAAGAGTGTGATCAAACACTTTCTGAATGAAAAACGTGGATACAACACGCTTCCGTGCGCAATTCTCCTGACTTCTTCATTGCAGAAGCACTTTTATGGACGGGACGAACCAAAAACGCATGTCAGCCGCACAGCTTGAGAAAAAAAAGAGAATTTAACGCAAAATTACATTCAATTACAGTAGAATCAGAAATTTCGAAGAAAGATTGGTGGTTTTCTCAAGCAGTGAAGCGCAATTTAATGGTCTTTCAATGGGGTACCAAGAAGTTCCAAGGTTAAGCAAACCAGCCCTTTTGGCGTTTCGGCTGGGACCGTATGCTGAATGTTGGGGAGGGGATGGGGTCCCCAACGGTCGACGGACTTCAACTCGGTTGGTACGATAGGAGAGTACTGACGCAAGTGGTGCAGCTGGTCCAGCAGCTCCGCCAGAAGGGCTGGTTTGCTCACCCCAGGACTAAGCCTTGGAGAGGGACGGTCCGTCCTCTCTTTAAGGCTTAGTTCTGAGGTAAGCATCCAAATTGTGGCGGTTTTAAGGACCGAGTTGAAGTAGTCCGTCGACCGTCGGGGACCCATCCCCTCCCCAACATTCAGCATACGGCCCCAGCAAAACGCCAAAAGGGCTGGTTTGCTTACTTCAGACTTTTCGACAAGGGCTGGGAAGAGATCAAGTAAATGTTAAAGGCAAAACGGGCAGTGTATGAGCCTTAGTTGCGCTGGGCATATGGCTTCCATTCAGAATTGTAGAACCAAGAGAATTTTGCCTATGCAATATTGCAGATTAGTAGACGACGTTGAATGCAGTATTTTCAAGCCAACAGGCTAGTAGTTTACAACTTATCCGACAAAAGGATAGGGCTTGTCTTCGTTGGATCCAACAAGATCCGGTCACGGCTTCTTGGCCGTTACGATATTTATGGTTTGAAAGAAGCACCAAAAAAGCCCGATACGGACAAATTCAACCGAATCCAAACATTTCGCTTCAAGCTACCCGCAATTGGCCAGCGGTCAACTGTGGTTTAATAGATTTAGGAATCCAGACTTGGAGCAAAAATAAACCTGGAAGACAAAAGAAAGTAGCAAAATCTATTTTGCTGGCCAAATAGTATTCCAAAAAGGGAATGGACAACGCTAACTGTTGATTACAGTGATTCTTCACCAAACAATCGAGTGTTCTATTGCATTAAAAAATTAGACAAAAACCAGTAACGCGGGCCTGGTAAACATCCCATTGAGGTACGAAGACAAGGCAGAGCATCCATGGAGTGACAACTTGACGGGGCATGCCTGGACGCTGAGATGGGCGTTAGGGAGATGATATCATATGTCGGGATCGAAAACTAGCACATAGACAAATGGGCTTCAAGCGCCTGAACTGGGTCAGTGAACTGTGGCGATCACTACGCGAGGTTAATTATATAGGTCTACGCGAAAACATCGTCGGTCATCGAACTGATATCAACGAAACCTTGGCCTAACGGCTCTTAGCTCTCTTGTTTACTTACTTTACACAATGATGTATTACAGAGAAGTAGTCATAGTCGGGTAACCGTCTTATATGTAGCCTGTCTCCTTCCTGACTTTAGGGGTCATGGGTTTGATTCTTGCTGAATCAAAACATGATTATCAGCCTGGAAGAGAAATTTCGGACAGCTACTCAATTGTGACCAAACTGATGCAATTCGAACGAGAGCGTTGTTAGTGAAGTACAACTACCGCTCCGAAAACTCATAGAATGATAACAGGGCGCTACACGCCAAATACGGAAGCATCCTTGGAGTGAGCCTTCCGATGGACCTCTAAACAAGACACCCCCTCTCCTCCCCTGAGATGAAAAAGGGGTATGTCCGGACGAGTTTTCTGAGCTTGCCTACCCCATCTCCACTGGCTACTTGAAGTACCCACCACTTAGTAATTCACATAGTGTGTGCGCAAGGGTCTGGTCCACTTGCTCACATTTGCTCAAATTCGTTAATTTTATGCGGCCTGGAGGGTTGTTGCTCAAGCACTTTGAGCCAATGTCAGACTTTGCGAATCGAGCGATTCGCTAATAGCAATTCGCTAGCGTCCGCGGTCGCGTTGCGGTACTAGCCAATTGAGTGATTCGCTGGCCGCGACGCGACCGCGGACGCTAGCGAATCGCGCGATTCGCAAAGTCTGACATCGGCCTTGTGTTTAGTCAGACGAGCACAGGGATGGGGAGAAAATTGAGACAGCATGAAAAAATAGAGCTTGTTACCTAGAGTTCTTGTCAGAGCTGCGGTCACTAATCAAAGATTGCGACAGATTTTTCTTGAATTTTGTCTTCGTTGTCTTCGTTGTTCGAACTGGCTATGACCTCGGATCAAGGGGTAGAACAGGATCACCATGTCTATTGAGCGCTGGCGAGGGCGGAGCCACCGCAGACACCAGCTTTAGGCCGATGTCAGACTTTGCGAATCGCGCGATTCGCTAGCGTCTGCGGTCGCGTCGCGGCCAGTGAATCACTCAATTGGCTGGTACCGCAACGCGACCGCGGACGCTAGCGAATCGCGCGATTCGCAAAGTCTGACATCGGCCTTAGGCCGGTTCTGTTTCTTGTAGCAGGCTTTCGCGCGGAGATTTCTATGCACTTTGCGACATGCGTGTATCGCCTTCGGGTCAAATCACCCCCTTGCAGGTCTTCAGATAATCTGCTGAAAACAGGCGTTTCTAGCCTCGGCGCCCGCGCGGGTGTCAGGCAGTTTCGTGAAAAATGCTCCTGGCATTGGCGTTCTATGATAAAGCAACCTCTGTAAGTGAATATGCGCAAAATATACCAATGTACAAGGAGTTCTAGAGAATAATCTACCACGAACTTCGAAAAGAAGATGGCGGAGGGTACATACGACGACATTTTTCATATAGTTCAATGGTACAACAAATCTTGTAATGCTACCGACAGAGAGGGAAGAGTGTTGAAAAGAAGAGTGGAGGAAGTTGTGGAGAACGGCAGACGTGATTTCTGGCTGTTTCGAAAATAAACATCGGCGCTATCGCAAGATACAGGTCTGGCGATAGCGCCGATATTTATTTCGAGGAGGCGCCTGAGGCTTAGTCCCGTTTTTAACAAAAAAGCATGTTTCAAGCGGTTTCAAATGCACTGCCATCACAGTGCCCCGTATATGGTGATAGCGCCTGAAGATCTTAACCCTCCAGTTCAATTTACAGACACACCTTTGCATTTGTATAGAAGAATTTCGCAGCGCTTCATCTCCAGGAGCAGAGAAATTCATTAGAATTTATTTTTCCGCGCTTCGTTCCATTGAAAAGCAGGGTCAACCGTCCGTTGGACAAAGTCCAACGCATGGCTCTCTAGCGTGTGAGAGTAATGCCGAGAGTGAACGTACGCACGGAGACACAGACGGCTCGCGCAAGGCGAGTGCGAATGCCGGCGCGGAGAGCGGTCAACGTCGGTCCAACGTCGGTCCAATGTCGGTCCAACGTAACGGTTGACCCTGAAACAAGCTTCCCTTCCTTTCTGTCATAACGTTCCAAATAAAACACGATTTTGGAGAACTGCCCTTATCCGAGCTAACTTAGCATCCGAGTTAAGGTAGAGAACAGTCACTCCCTGTTTTCTGATCGCTACATGGAGTTAAAAAATCAGATAATGTTCGGAAACAGTGAATGCGAAGGTAAGCGACGGTAAAAATGCAGACATGGGAAAAATTCTTCGCTCAGATATTATCTAAATCACGATTTTTTGAACGTTTCTGAGAACGTCATGTCACCGTTTTTGCACCGGCAATGCTTGAAAACTGTTGGCGATCTATCGAGGCTCCGCAGGATCTCTCAGTGTTTGTTCACCGCTTTGAAGTTATTAGTTTACATAGCCATCTGCATTATACGGATAATTTTTTATTATTTATCTAACGAAGGTAAGCGACGGTATCCAGAATGCAGGTGGAAGTGTCATGTGGAGCCGTCAATCAATCGAGCACGGTCCGAGGACCAAATCCCGGACCGCACACCGTCCAGGCCAACTATGTTTCCCAGCCCTCCAGGTTCGGCTACTTGGTATCACACTTCTCTGGGAGGACAAAGCACTGACACACTCATCGGCTGAGCCCTGCGATTCCTCCTGTCAGCCAAACCGCATTTAGATTGCGACTGCAATCCCGAATGGAGCTGAAATGCGTGGCGCAACCGAGCAGGCACCGATTGATGCCCTTCACTCATACCATATCTGTATAGTATAAAATTCATCACATCAATATAGCACGGACGAGAAAGTATTGCGGCAAGCGATACGCAGACACAAACTGCACAAATCGTTGTGCCACAAAAGACTGCAACCTCGTCCATTTGAACACACTAATGACAGCGTGTCGCGCATGCGCGTCAGATCTTCGCGTGGAAAAGACCGGTTATTTACAATCCTTCATGTTTCAAAGATGTCCGTCTTTAACACGTTGACGACAGCGTGACGCGGTAACGCGTCCCACTTTGCGCACCTCGTGGGACATTGTGACGCGGTAACGCGTCCCACCCAAGTCATCCCTTTTTCTTGCGCTTGTGCGACTTATTCCTAAGGTCTTTGTACTCATTCTATAGGCCATACATTAGCATACTTAAAAACCACATGGCTCACAGAAAGGCCAAATATTCTTTAGTTTGGCAGAGGTTTTCCAGACCTTACGGATATGTCTGTTCAGTTCATTCCTCGTTTTTTTCATTAACGTAAACATGTTGAAAAAAGGAATAATAGAAGTGAATACAAACCTATTCGTATGGGAAGATATGTGTTTTTACTGAAACAACCACGTCCAAATTAATTTTGGAACCACTAAAGGGAAAGTAAGTAAAATTTGCCTTTTCATGGCCTTAACACGTCATTTCGGTCGAACTTCCATTACTGTAACTCCCGATAAGTTAGACAGATCGAACATCATTGAAAACACTTCATCGCATCTAAGTATTGCGTATTTACAGCTCAAAATCCATGGTGTGCGGCGGCGGCGCTCGCAAAATCGCTCTGGTCCCACGCGGTGCAAAAACACAAAACGCGCGATGTCGTCAACGTGTTAAAATCGAAACACTAACAACAGCACTTCCATTACCAGTGACGAAATAATTAAATTGGTATTGATGATTTTGAAAAAAAAATTCAAAAGGTCTGTCTGATCAATGTGATAGCCAAGTGTTGAGGCCTCATTCCCCGTAACTTTCGCCCATTGAATAGCTCTACCTTTATCAGAAAAGGGCTTCGTTCAACAACATATGCACCTCCGAACTGATAGAAATTCTGCACTCACCTCTGAATTTATATAAATTCTTTAGAATTGTTCATCCGTTCCGAAAATGCACTGTGTGTGGGCGACCCGCCAAACGGACTACATATCAAGGATTCGACCCACAGCGTACGTTGTGCCCTAAATTCCCTTCTTGAACAACAATCTGGGCGTTCAGATCTATGTGAAGTTCCATTAAAAACCGATCTTTTGAAAGGGTAGGGTACGAAATTCATACTTAAGATAATGAAGGATGGGCTGACTACAGTTAAAGGAATACGTTTGCAAGATTACAGGAAAACTTTAATGAGTAAACGAAGTTATGAAATTTAAGTTATTACGCAGTATGTCCATGAAAGAAGTGATCAGATCATAATTTGAAGGCAACAAATGTTCCAGTGTATTTGATAGAAAGGCGCTACATAGTTTAGCGCTTGAGAATATCAAAGTGATAACATGATCAATTCATAGAATATTTTGAGAAGTTATCGCTTCGTAGAGATTATATGAGGAGCTTACATGAATACAATCAACTAATATCATCTGGATTTGTTAAAGAACAAACGCTCATAGGAACTCAACACAGTACAACTCCAGCTGTTCCACTTCAGACCTCACTCTCCTTTTCTGGCGGTGAAACATCTGATGCTGACGCCTGCAGCGCTTCATAGACCGCGATTTTCGGTCTGATTTCCGTGTTAAGCAATTCTTCGTAAAGACGCTGCATCTGTTCACAGTCCTTCTCCGTAACACCAGCTAGCGTCACACTACCATCGAACTAAAAGCCAGGGCTTAACAAGTGCATATGACGGAAAAAGACAAAGATAAGAAAATGAAAAACATACAGAACTCGCGTTTGGATTCCACGTCAGAGCTTTGTACGAAGTCAAAAGGAACTGCTGAATGAGGAAATCCGCTACTACCTCCTCTTCCGACGTGCAAAATGGGTAGAGCAACTTAAAAAAAAGCTTCATTCAAGATTCAAGCGTGGAAAGTGTTTCAGAAAATCCTCTGTAAAGCATGACTACGACCGGAAAACATACCACTTTTTTGAGGCGTTTACTCTCAAAAGCTTCCCGCATTCCTGTTGCAACTCCAACTCTTACACGCTTGTCAGCCGTATCTTCTTTTTCGCTTACAATATAAATTATATCTGCCAAAAGCTATACATCGAAAGAAGGCAAGATGAGAATGAAAGCACATACCTGGTTTACCCTCTGACGTCTTCAAAATGCCATTCTTATATGGGTTGAACATCCCACTTTTATGCAGTTCTACACCATAATCTCCTGCCAGTACTTCTGCCGCAATGGTGGACACTGGAAGCCCTGTTGGAGATACATCCACAACGATCGCATCATATCCATCTCGGTATAGTACTTGTCGCACAGGCTCTTTGGAGACAATAATCTTTTCCAAGAACAATTTTGCTTCATCTGGAACGAAAGCATCGAACAAGGAATAATAATCAAGACTACAGTGCGTTTCAAAAGTATGTGCACACCCTCAAAATTCACGTTTGAAAGGGAACCATGAGGTTTCGTGCTATGAAATCCTTCTCAATCGATTTCTCGTAGTCGATAACCTATCAATGGAAGCAAAGCAGATAATATCGCCTTCACTTTCGAAAAAAAAATTTGGATGAAATTTTTTTCTTTGTTTCAAAAGTATGTGCACACTTAACAAAAGACAAAAACATAGCTGAGATTAGAAATCAGTGGGGCCTCCAGAGTTTCTAATTAGCTCAAACATCCTGTCCGGCATAATCTGAACCACGTTTGGCATAGCTGTTTCGTCGCTGTCGGCCCAAATAGCCTCTACCGCCGCCTTCAGTTCATCCGCGGTATTATACTGCCGGTTGCTAAAGTTAACGCCTTGATCAAGGGCTCCCTATAGGGTTGCAGTAAGGAGGACACACAAGCCAATCTATCGCTTCAGCACCATTTGGTTAAGGCCATTCTTTGGTAGATTGCGAAGCATCGAAAGACACGTGGTCCTGTTGCTAAAAATGCAATTTTCGCTCCGCTTCGCTAAGGAAGGGCAACAGGTGACATTGGAGCACTGCTTGGTATTCTTTACAGTTCATACGCAATAATGGAACGGCAACTTCTGAATTTCCGCTGATTGCGAAACCGCCGCAGACCCATCAACGGGCCTCTTCCGAAATTCCTTCTCGAGAGCACGAGCGACTCACGGCCAAGCCTCTCCAGTAGTAGCAAAATCCACCCGGCCCGTCAAGATCGAACTCTTTCCATGAGTTAAGATTACCTGAGGAGAGAAAGTCCATAAAAAGTTGCTTGTTTTGAAAATAGGAAATTCTCGAAAAACCGTGTCTTCGCCCGGTGTCCTATCCTATGTTGCCATGTCTGTACGAGCAGACTCCAATGTGGCTAACTTGTGCTGGGCCTTGAAGTGAGTAGCCTTTCTCAGCGTCTGTCGAGTGGTGTATTCATTTGAGCGGATGAGGGGCTTAGTGGTCATTTTCGAGGCTGGAATAAAAATCTGAGCTCGGACTGTCAATGAAGAATCCGACAGGATGTGGGCTACTCTTTTGTTGTTCTGAGCAGTCAAGGATCGTGGATGGAGCGGAGTGTGTGCTGAGTATAATTATCAGGGTGCCAGATAAATCTTCGAATGCATTAAGGAGAACGACCAAGTTATCGTGCGATTTCTAGATTGGAACGTTCATTATCATGCAGAACCTTGATCTGAGCTTGCTCATCTTCAGGAAGAAGTATGGCGCGAATTGACATGATGACGAAATGAAAACAGCAAAGTCGGATTGAAATCGGTGGAAAATTCGGCGCCAAAATCTGATCTTCTTCAAGTGTGCACATACTTTTGAAACAAAGAAAAAAATTTCATCCAAAATTTTTTTCCGAAAGTGAGGCGATATTATCTGCTTTGCTTCCATTGATAGGTTATCGACTACGAGAAATCGATTGAGAAGGATTTCATAGCACGAAACCTCATGGTTCCCTTTCAAACGTGAATTTTGAGGGTGTGCACATACTTTTGAAACGCACTGTATAGCTAGCAGTGCGATTGCAATTACCGTACCTGCCTCCTTCTTCTTTTGATCAGAACGAACCTGTTGCTGCAACACGCTTGAGACTGAAAGCAACCACAGTATAATGGAAAAGTTTAAATTTTCAGAGCATATGATCACGGACTAGCCGAAACACCATCGCACTACTCAAACCCTACACAGCGACATTTTGACGCGAAGCTGTCACTGTTTCCAAGATGGCAGCCGTCGCTCCGCAAAGGCAGTAATCATGAGGGCTGGAAGGCGGCGCTTCGAGCCACAAATACTCGCTTCCCTTTGCATATTTGATCCGCGTTTTGATTTCCAAAGTATGTACGTGGGAACAGCTCTCTGCCAGAAACACAAATTTGTCCCATACTAATATGGAGGCTAAAATGTAATGAAAGATGCAGGCCTGATAGGACCATTAAACGCGACACTGATGCTTTATGAAAACTTCTTGCGAAACTTGCCGCTTTTTGAAAGGTCGTAGCGACTGTACACTGCGCTAATCCTCTTTTATCAATGGAAATTAGGGTTACTTGTGCAAAGTGTAGCGAACTATGACCAAGGATAGATTATAGTTTTTTCAATGCACATTTTGGCCCATGGACGTCACTGTCCCAAACACTTCAAATTGCTGAGAAGAACATGGGTTTCATAAAACACTTAAAGCAACAATCCAGGAACGAATTCGCGGGTAAGGACCACCTATAATGACGTTGCAGGTGAGAAGTTGGTCAATGGAGAAAGAAAAAGTAGAAAAAAACGTCGGGCAGGGGCTTAGACAGGGACTCCCCCGCCCGTTTAGGGAGACGTGTGTTGGACGAGTTGTCCGAACCTGCCCGTAGTACATGCGCTCCAATTGCAACTGCTGGCAAATAGCCATGCATGCTTGCAAATACATAACTATTTGCCAGCAATCGAAATTTGAAGCGCTTCAATTGCGTTCTTATGGAATCGACCTCATACAGCGCGGCGGTCCCGCAACGACCGCTAGTCGAGCAAGCGCTCTGCACAGCGATGTTGGGCGATCCGCCTCTTTATGGGTGATCCGCCCCCTCCAAGAGGACTTCGACCCCTTCCAGCGCATTTTAGAGGTAGGTTTTGAAATTAAAGACATTTCCTATAAACTTTAGTTGGGCTGGGGCATGTTTTGACCGCCTAATGACCAAGTAGTTGAAACCCTGCCTGGACTGTTGCTTTAAAGCTTGCGAAGGTGCGATTTGCTCTACGACACTGATTCCTGTTCAAGATCCAGAATACAATCCTAGCTCAAAAGAGGAAATTGCTCTTCTCATCGTAAACTTACCATCACTGCAGCGCCCGTCTTGTGAAGGTAGCGGACGATCGCTGTCTGTCTTTGAGTTTGTGGAGGACCGCTTGATTATGCCACCTGGAGTTCTTCCTATTATGTCCGCTGCCAAATTGTTGTTCGAACCCCGCACTGAAACATATTTAAATTTATGAAACCTTCTAGCAGGACTACTGTAAATTAGCGCTGTATACACTTAGGTTCAAAATAAAAGCAAAAGAAATTTAAGGTACTCATGAAAACCAGGCAAGAGGTATGGCGGAAGGTATTGCACCATAATTTATGTAGAGAAAGAAGAATTCAAAACCAGGAAAGTGTAATAACAACAACTCACAACCCAGCCCTTTCCTCAGTGCTGATGAAACTTTCTTCTGAATACTCGAAGAGCTAGCCGACGATCTACGCAAACTTCTGGTACCCGATGGTGTGCTATCTTCGCCAGTTAGTGGCGTTCCTGCGTGACACACATGATGAATACATTGTTACAGCAAAAAAAGCAAAAAATACGCTGGTCTGAAACTTTTGATGGAAATTTGGCATGGTCTAACGGATGCAAGTGAGAAAAGTTGCACATTTCAATGGAAAGAACACTTACCTAACGCAGTGGTACCAAGGGGTGTAGTTGTAGCATCACCACGCTTTCGCGAACCAAATATCCTCGATTTGGAGCGGAGCCATATAAGACTCTGCAAACGTAAATTAATTTCGGAAAGTACTCATGTGCAACTCAAAAAAAAAACGATTTTGACTCACACTTCTTCGGCCAGAGCCTTCAACATCACAGACGGGAGTTCTATTTTCCTCAACACCTTCCTCACACGTAGCAAGAGGAGCAACCTAACCATGACTATTTGGATACACTAAGTAAAAACGATCTGCTGAAACGTTGAAAAATTTTAACCTCTTCTTCGGGCAGTTCTGCCATGCTGGCACTCAGCAGTAGCTTTTCTCGTAGTCGCATAGATCGCGATCGATCAAAACGTTGTGGACTGGCAAGGCTATCTGAGACCGAGGAAAACGTTCGTCGTATGGCACTAAATCAGTTTCAGTCGGAAAGACTGGGCAGCAGGAGACATTTACAACTGACAGATGAACGTTATTCAATGAACTGCTCTCAAATGATCATTGCATTGAGACAGCGCCGAAGAAATTACCTATTACACAGTCCACGAATCAGATCAGACTCCGGTGGCATGCTTCGTGCGCTTCCACGATGAGATGTTCCTCTTCCAAACTCCCGAGCCGGGAGTACACAGCGAAGCCGCGCTCACCGAATAAGGCATTTCGTCTTCTGACGAGCATGATTCGGATGAGAACTAAAAGTAGCACTTTCACAATGGTCTCATTACCGAATATTGAGTCAGGGTAATTTGTAAGGGCATTGGTAAAAGACCAAACATATCAAATGAATCTAAGGCCGATGTCAGACTTTGCGAATCGCGCGATTCGCTAGCGTCCGCGGTCGCGTTGCGGTACCAGCCAATTGAGTGATTCACTGGCCGCGACGCGACCGCAGACGCTAGCGAATCGCGCGATTCGCAAAGTCTGACATCGGCCTTAAGCTACATATTGGCGCGTTCCAAAGGCCGGCTCGCTAAAAGGCAAAAATTGAGAAGCAAGGTATGCAAAAAAAGAAAAAAAGAACACAAAAGTAGAAGTTATCCCCAACCCTATCCGCAGCCAATCTCATATGATTATAAAGATCAACAGTGCACATAGATCTAAGAGAAAAACAGCTGATTGAATGATCAAATACTATTCTTCAACCATAGAAACCCCTAAAACCAAAAATTCGGATTAGAATGAAATCTCTCAAATGAACTCACTGATATCCCCTCTTCAAAACTCTGGTTACTCTGACTCGTTGCTGAAGTGTTTGCCACCAACTTTACGAGTTCTTTATTGCGTTGAATAGATTTGGAAAGAGCACAACTCTCACCAGATAGAACACTCTAAAATTCATTTGTGAACTAATGCAATCGAATATGGTACTCAGAGATAGACAGGATGAAACGTCTGTCATGATGAAAAGACACCAAGAATTACCGGAAGATGCGTACGTATTCGAACTTTCTTCTGGCATAGGGTCCATCAACACACTTAGTGGTGGCTCTCTAAAAACAGGCATCCTGCTGGTGCTCGCCGACGCCATTGTCATTGTCAAGTCACGATTATTGCGCTCCTTAAGTTGAAATGAAAAATGAAAAGGACTAAAACAAATTTCTAAAAAAATGGTTCAAGGCTCTGCGCCAAAAGCTGAAAGCTTATGATATACCTTGAGCGCAGATGAACTACGCATCTTCTTCAGTAGACCTTTCCCTAGTCCGATGATGCTTTTTCGTCTCTCTTTTTCCACTGAGATCTTGCCACCGCCAGACGCCTTAATGTGAGCATTCCATATCCGCGAAACAGAAAGCAGGGCATTGCGTGCTTATAACACGCCCAAAAACTTGAAGTTACATTTGTGACAATAGGCTTTACGTTTAGGGGTTACTCGCACTCTAGAAATACATGTTTGTTTTTATTTGCTGCCCTCCAGGGCACCGTTTGTGAGGTGCTAACTTAGTTGGGGGGGGGGGGGCCACGCGGCGGCGCGGCAGTCTGCTCACCTGGGCTCTCTCGAGCGAGACAGTGTAAACTCGAACATTCCAGCTTTTCACGCATGTCAAGTGACTGCCCCCACCCCCCCCCCTAGACTGGCTACACTCCCCTGGCCCACGGATTTCCGAACATGCCAGGCGAGCAGACTGCCGCGCCGCCGCGTGCCCCCCCCCAACTAAGTTAGCACCGTGAATATTTGCAGCACTAAATTTCACAAATTTCACTATTCTGGCATTGAAATTGACGAGGAAGATGTTTGATAGCGAATATGACATTGAATCTTGGCGTTGGCGCAATAAAGCGGTCAAAAAGAACTTGGATCAAACGCAGCAGCGCCAAAAATGATATTCATCTCCGTGATCAAGATTTCAACATCTCCGAATGACCCTTATGGTTAACTTTCAGCGAAAGTTTCCAGTTTTTTTTTTGTAGGTGCACAACAACGAAAACATTACCTCTTCTGCGTACCATGGCCGTTCTTTCTTCGTTGGAAGCGTTGATGAAGAGTCAATCTGGGATGGAATTGCTTGAAATTATGCAAACAGTAATATCAATAATTCCTTAAAATATACAAGAAAATGAAGCACATTGACATCGGACTTCCTTTTCTTCTGCGTCGAAGACTTCATCGCCGCCACTAATACGAAAAATAAAGCTGTCTTAGCTGAGTGCTGATAGAGCAATAA
>MU888613.1:0-11682 GCA_036418205.1 Ostertagia ostertagi
ATTCATCTTCTAACTACGCTTTGGCTTTACTTATATGGTAGTAAATACATGGTAGCTTGTAACACTGCGAATGATGAGATCTGCTTGTGAAGTAAACGCATCTGTTCCACTCGTAGAAAACTGTGATATAACTTACCAATGACGGGGTGTGCAGATTCATCTCGAGCAGGAAACGATTTCACCTAATGATAGTCTCGAGTGACATCGTGTAGCACACAGTTCATTTTTAGAGACACTTTTATACTGGATCTGTCCATGTAAGTGCGAAGCAATTACAGGGAATAAGTCAAAGCTAGACACAGTGAATAGCACGCTTTTTGTGCCTTTTTCTGTGATCCTGATGAACGTTGCGTTCAACGTTCACCAGGACCACAGGAAAGCAAAGTGAAAACACGTTCAAAATTAATAACTTATCAGTTTCGACATCTCTTTTGTGTCGCAACTAGGACTTACAGTAATCAGCAGAGATTAATATTGAGTTGGCCATTATTCTACTTTCTTCATGTGGCGGCAAACAGCACAAAAATATACAAATTATACCGAACAAGGCCCTCACCATGACTGAGTACTTTATTTTGTCAAATTTGTGCAAAATGGCAAATACGCGACATTTCTTCTAGGTGCAAAGTTGGGCTCGGCTTCACTGATGAGGTGTCTCCCCGTCATGGAGGTGCTAGAGCGGTAAGTGTTGAAGTTGCGACTACGCAGCACTTCGGAACGTTTCACTAAGCCGCCAGGTATCTATGATTCGATCCGCCGACGCCGGCCTAGAAACCGTACCCGCATTACCGTTCGTTATATTCTCTGTGTCGTAGTGGTTGATCAGCTGTGCTCTATCGACTTAATGTTGTGCCGCCTGCCCGCTCGACAGTCTCTTCTTTTGCTGTGTGCCTCTTAGACTTTTCGCAGGTTTGAAATTTCTGAATTTTTTACGATGTTTCTTCTTTCCTTCACCACATTGTGGCCATCTCTAATTCCGTATTCGAGTGGGATTACCACATTAAATTGACCCTGGCCCTTGTCTTCCAGAAGCGCTCAACGATTGTGCGAATTCCTCAACTACCCGTTATTTTTATCACGAGCTTCCAATCGGTCTTTCGAAGAGAAGAACTTCCGCAAAGGGTGAGCAAGGAATATCCATTAGACACATAACGCAAAAAGTAAAGAAAAGAAGGCTGGGGCAGCATCGAGTGACGAAACACCAGCAGCGTACAGAAGGAAAAAACCAAGTCGACTCATCGTTAGCCCAGGAAGCTGTGTAATACATTTGGTAATCCTGCGCCAGCCGTGATCTGCACTATTACAGCTCCTAAAAAACAACACTTATTAACCCATTCGCGACCGCGCAGGATTGCGCAATAGCAGCAGCGTCAGAGATTTTTCTTCAATAAAATTCCGAGTGAAGGGAGATTTCCTCTGCCCAGGGCTGGCGTAGATGAGCGAGGGTATGAAGATTCTTTCCATGGAAGAAAACTTTCCAAATTCCATTTCAAGCCCTGCAGCCACAGTAATACCATTGTCACCGAATGGGTTAAGGAGGAGGAGCGGTTTGTTTCGGAAGTCGGACTCGTTTCATTCGTTTTAGCGTTTCAAAGGGACACGTGCAGAACCAAGCCAATGTTCACATTCTCTGAGCGGCCGTAAAGTTGAAGGGCGAGCAAGAATTGAGGAGTGCATCTCGTGCAGCTAGAGGTGTTGCGCACCATTCGAAGTAGTGATCAAATAAGCATAGAAATTCTCTGTTCAACGAGAGTTAAGCAAAATGTTGATTACAAAACGCATTGTGAAACCCATAATGAATGAAAAATAACCTACACTCACCTCTTCGTTCGTAACGGCGGCGACCAGACGGTAAAGTGGCTGATAAGGCGTAACTCAAAGTCTTCTATTTCGACTTATTTCCCTATTTGCAGTTTTTTGTGCTCAAAGACTGCGAATGCTAATATAAGATGGTGTATTCGAAAGAAAATGTCATACCGCAGTTCTCTTGTCATCCTTTTCAGAGAAGGATTTCTGCTTGATTATGTGAAGTCCAGCTAGTAGGATTCGGCTACTTCCGCATCAACATGTTAAGGCAGGATCAAGAAATTTGACATTCTATCCATCAACCACCTATACAGACGCTCCGTGGAAGTGGAACAGAGTTGGAGTATACTGGTGAGCAGTCTGGATGAAGACCCACACCTACACCAGGAATTGAACAGTGCCGAGCCTTGTAATCATTTCAAGAGGTAGTCGCTGATCATTCGTGGCACATTTGAATATCGTATGTCTCAAGATACACAAATTCTCTAACCTTAACTATTTTACGCTCCTTTCATGAAATTTTCCCCATAATCGTAGCCGCCAAAAATGGTCCTCTATCCCGCAAACATCACTCTATTGGCTTCCACAAATACGGACCTTTCAACATTCGCCAACCCTTTGAATCCCCTCTCTCGTTGGAATTATGCCAAGGTTCGGTTGACCGTGGGTCAGAGTAAGAGTAAGACAATGTTGAGAAATCCTCGGAAAAATACACGTATCCCTCAGGAGCGACATATAAACTCGTGACTAGGTAATTATTGTGACTTCTAATCATAGCGATAGCATACAGCAGCGACAGCTGTGAACAGGGAAGCCTTTTCTCGGAAGAAGGTATACTGTCAAAGAACAAATTATATCTGACCTTGGAATAAGACAGGCGACTTTGTTTGTGTGTCTATTTAATGGTGCAATCTCGCAGACTATTTTTCATTCTTTCTTGAAACCCGGCGTGCATAATGGAGGAACTGAGAAAGAAGCCCACCGCTCACAGAAATAGGGCACACTGCATTGTTTAGCAGCCTAATTAACTTGTGGTTGTGATGACACCTCCATATATAATAATATGTATGACGTTCTATTGGTGCACTTGCAGTTATTCCAGAAAGAGGTTGAATCTCGAATGGAACTGATCGCCTGTAGTCGATTATCACAAAAGGGAAGCCTGAGTGTGTCGGCGGAGGATAAAAAGATTCCTACTATATGTAAAAAGCTATGACATACTTCGTCGGGGACCGAGAATGACGACAGCCGATAGGGGCCGATAATAGCGCGCCAGGAAGCAAATGACACGAAATTCAAGGCACGTGTTCCAGCGGCAGTGAGCGTTGGTTCCAAGAAGTGATGTAGAGGGTGGGACGGGAACATATTTGGTGGGGGACCGAAAGTGATAACAGCTGATAAGGCTGATAAGGGGCGCCAAAATGCTAATTTCACGAAATTCATGGCGCGAGTTCCAGCACCAGTGAAGCATGACTCCAACAAAAGATGAAGACGGTGGGAAAAATCATATTCTCTGGAGGAGCCGAAAAAGATTGCAGCCGTTGAAAGCTGATAGGAATGCTCAGCGGAAGAACGTGGAGATCACTGAAATTAGGGTGCGTAGCAACAGAATCGTCCGGAGACCCGCGCTAGTGGTCGCGGCCGCGACGTCGCGACTGTAGTGGACGAGTTGCTCATTCGAATTGGAGTCGCAAATCCAAGTGGACGCCCAGCGCTTCGTTTTCGATGGTTTACTCTCATTTTAATGCTCTTTGTGCTTGCTTATCTCTGTTCTAAGGACTACTAAGTGAAAACGGTTTTATTACGTAGATTAATAGGTGTTACCTGACTTTGATCAACTAAGCCAGAAACACAGTGATGAGTTTCACCTAGGTTTTTCAAGTTCTCCATATGAGAATCCTCAATTTCCATCCCGTTCTTGTTTGAAACTGCTTTTGTTATTAATTGTTTATATCTCAGGATCCGTAATAGTAGCTTACTTCATATTTCATACTTTATGGTTTTGTTTCAGTTCCACTCGCATGGCTCATCATTATGCTGGCGTACACCGGTGTTCCTCTAGTGGTTTCGCCGACAGCGTCATGGCGGTTTTCAAAAAATTGCCTCCAAAGTAGGTCGAATATCTCATGAGGAATGCACTGAGGAATGCACTTTATCTCGCTGCCGAAATATAATGCAAAAATGATTAATTTCAGATAGCGCACTCCTATGCGAAAGCGGATGGGTCGCGTTTGGTTAGGGTGAAGAAAGAGCTCTGCAAAAAGTATGCATTTATTATGTAAGGCCCATTTACTATTATTTGTTCGTGAGTTGTGAAAATTCCCTTCTACCCCAATTATAAGATGATGCCGAGGCAGGAATTGAGTTCCCCAGGGACCTTTACGAATTTATTTGTTTCCCTAATACATTTTCTATTATTGTAAGCTTTATTACATACCTGGTTCGTTGCACCATGGTGGGGAAAACTTTCATTCTAGGTCTCGCGGGATTGCGGTAGATGAGCGTAGAGTTGGGGGCCGTATCGTATCCCTACCCTTGGCCAGGCGACAAAAAATCCCTCCGGAATTCCACTGTTTTCACGACCAAATTCGTCGCCAGAAACTGCATAGTTGTAGTTGTATTTGTAAGGTCTATGTGTGTGTGTGAAAAACAAGTTGTCAAAGTTTCTTCTTGATTAATGAATGTTAATGAATGTTCTGTACATGGTGCGTCCACAACTGTAGCAGCACAACAATCAAAGTATTTATTTCGTTTAACAACAAGCGCAACAAATAAACAGTGAACGGAATAACAAAAAATAGTATGTACATTTTGTAGACTAACAGTTAAATAAAATGGTAACAGTACATGGCGAAGAATAATCGGAATAATAGGCGCAATTGAAAACAACTTCCTTAAACAAGGGGTATATTGCAGATAGTGAGAGAAGAAGGGAATAGAAGCAAGGGGGAACAGTACCGATGTTCCACTGCAGTTTTCAGCATCTGCACACGTACACTGAGCGTACCGATATGTCAAAAATGCACATGCCCACCTGAGATAGCGAACCCATTTCAACCAGGGTGAATATCGGTCGAGGAAATCCTCGACAGGGGGGTCGTACCTGTCGGGCTGGGTCATGGGGGGTCGTACTCTTGGGGGTCAGTAACAGCAGTGGTATCGTGGTGCAGATAGGTAAGAGGGTATAGCGCAGCAGAAAATGAAAATATCTGAAAAAAAACATGATATTAAATTTTCTTTGCAGGTTCAGTCGCTCCATTCCTCCACCTTCATGAGAAGGGCGTATTTGAAGGCAGTACAAAGAATGAAAGTGCATCCCCGCAAAGAAGACTGCCACATGTGCGCACGCGCTGCAAAGGCACCTCCTCTGCCTATCGCTCGCTCCTTCTCCCTTAATACCTCGCTGAGAATGACACTGTTGTTAGGGACCTGTCGCAAAAACGACAGCCACCTTCGAATCGATTCTGCAACTTCGAGTGAGGTCGGATGCATGGCCTATACTCAGACAAAATTCGATGATGACGATTGCCCCTTTTCCTATTGCTTATGTTGGGAGGATGTTTTCTAGACCCATTTCAAGCGTTGCCAACAATTACACTTGCAATGGTGAAGAAGGGAGCGGATTTTCAGTTGGGCCGGATCCGTCCTCGATACATACTCGACGCAGATATCTTCTCAACTAGGAATGAAGAAAAATAAGAAGACCATCAGTCGGAAGCGCAAACCTTCCGCTTTCAAAACTATCTTCACTTTTTCAGGATCTCACGTTTTAAGAGAGATATTGCTCTTGAAGTGGCAAAAACTCGCGTGAAAATTTCAGCGTCCTCGACGTTTACTCGACGAAATTTGAGAGACCCTATCTTTCTGCATGGAAGACTTTCAGAGCAATTTCAATACTTCTTGAAAACGCGAAATCCAGCTCTATCTAACCCTACCTCAAACTGCTTCAAAGGTTATGAAATGGAGGAATGCAACCTTTTCATCGAGGGTGTAGATTTCGACGGTTTTTTTCGGGATTTCAGCAAATCTGACCCAGTGACAATCGCGCCGCAGCTGCCGTTGAATCGACCATTATATGATACACTCGGGTGTTTCGATGTACTCAGGCAGGAATTCGATCCACGCACTCCTGCCATCATGAAGCGGAACCACCCCAGGAGGGGGGGGGGCAGATTTCCGTGCATTTCTGAAAACGAACCCTCAGCTTTGGAATACACAAAGTAATGGCCATCTTTCCTCGCTCAGTATTCGTCGATACACAAATGTACAGCGATGAAAATGCCATAAGATACAAGATGGTAGCGTCCATACCATTTATTATTGCGAATAATTTTTCGGCGGGATTTATTTTGCTTTTATTCTGATTAATTAATTGAATTAAATTTGCTCTGTTTTGGGGGGTCGTGCCAGGATCTCCATTTCGGGGGGGGGGGGGGGTCGTACTTCTGCGACCACGTACTCGACACGATTTTCACCCTGATTTTCAACTCTTTTTACGAATACAATACATAGAACGATTTTCAGATTCAGAAGCAAGTGAATTCCGAAGCTTAAACCATCACTAGCCCCCTAGTCCATTTCTGAAACTTGCAACAACACATTAAACATTATTTTATCGGATGGGATCGCAAACATCGACATGGAGTAGGGCCTGTCAGGCGCAAGCGGCCCCCTATTTCACACCAGCGAAGTTAATTAATTAAGCTAAGCAAATCGCATTAATCCCGGAATACATTACCTGGAACAGTCGATTCCAGTCGAGTGTGTCCACAGATCGGGCAAGAAACTGCTCACATCCTACAAGCACAGCTTTCACTTTGAATCGAGAACACGCAAAATTAATGACACATTCGTCACTGCAAAATCATGAAAAATGTCAATACAAAATGTGCATTTCTATTTGGATTTATTCATTCTTAAGAGCGCAAGTGTAGTTGGAAAGAAGAGATATATCGAGGCGCAGGATCGTCTTGGCATCAAGAAGATAAGAGTATTCCTGCAGGGAGAAAGCCGCGTGGCTGAACGAGCCACTTTTTGCTTGTACAAAAAGGACTACACCAGAAATGAAAATCAGAAGATTTGTTGTAGTCTTAAATGCTTGAGTGCTAAGCGCTACAATGTCCCCTACCCCTTCAAAATGACACCTGCTTGAGTGACTTTTGAAGTCGATAGTGGCAATTGCCACCGCCAGGGCAAAAAGGGTTTATGTGGACTGGAGCAAATTAGTTCCAGTCGACAAGTCAATTAACGCCGCGCCCATCGAAAAAGTGCCGCATCACGGCGCCGCGCATTTAACCGCGCGCGGCGGCGCCACTCCCGGACGATTCTGTTGCACGCTCCCCCTGAAATTAAGAACCACAACTTATCTCATTTTTATTTCATCTGGGTTGTCATCATTAGCATTGAACTCCATAGGACCGCTACTCTACCCCGAGTTCTTCATAGTGTACGGAGGAAGTCTGTAGGAATATGTAGTGATCAGAGGGTATTTCTATTCTTAATTATTTCCGAAGCGCCTGACACCCATGGGATGTCAGGCTCAATTTGCTCCCTGTGGCCGCCTGACACCCATGGGGTGTCGGGCCTTTTCCCAAGGGATTCGGTTTTTCGACAAAGTGTTTCATGTTATCAAATATCTATGTAAAATACGCATGTCTTGTGTGATTTCTTTCTAATTCCTCAAATATACTCAAAATTAAGTGGATTTCCACTTCGAGCTAAGGGAAAACAGTTATAAATCATTTGAAAACTCTTCATACAACAGAATTTATGCCATCACGTGCACGTCGTATCTGATGCTATTGAATCCAAACGTTTCGGACTTTCTGGTCCCTTTTTTCCCCATTACAGCTTATTTTGAACAATTTTCATTCCTGCCTTCCTTTTCATGGCCCTATTATGTTTTTTATACAGCTGTTTTTATTCAAATTCAATGCATGGACACTCCCACACATGACAAACACAAAGACGGAATAAAATAATGGTGCTGATGGAATTAAAGGTCAAATATATTATATTTATATTCTCCGCGCGGCGGTAGGCACAAAAAGTCGCCGTCACGAAAAAAGTGCGCGGTCCGTAAAGGAATAACATCATTAGCATCAGATATTATCCAACCGCCAAATTATCCTGACACTGGGACGCATGGCGGTTACTTACAAACATCACTTTAGTTCTATTCCACTGAGCGTGTCACGGTGAACTTGAGCGAAAATGGAGCAGCTCATAGAGCGGTCAGCTGAGCCATTCTACAAAGCAACCTGCTTGTCAACCGTTATTCAAACACGCGGTAGCGTGCCAAGCTGGACTGTTAAAAGGATAGAGCATATGCCGTTGATCAATCCTTTTTTGGGATGCGGCACGCATTCTACTTCCATTTGTACATTCGTAGTGGCGTTTGAATGCGATGTGGCCTATACAATGACTTGCGGGGGCCAGCCGATGTACAAGTCAGTGTTTTTATCCTCTCAGAGAAGCCTAGCACCAATTAAACGACCCCGGAAATCGAAGGCTTGGTTGGCTCGGACGAAGGAAGTTATCATTCAAGTTCACGGGTGCGAGGTGAGGCAGCCGTACTTGCAAAATCTCCTATGTCCTACGTGGCCAAAGGAGCAAACGCATTTTCCCCTTATTGATCGATAGCTTCTTAAAAATTTCGTTAGTGCCGATGCATACATCGGTTTCATATCCGACAATGCATTTGATCAGATTGCAGCGTGAGAGGTGCGTGAGAGCGGAGGAAAACAAGTCTAGTCCACATTGTTAAGAATGGTGTTAAGAAAAATTTCAAGTAGACCACCCCCTCCTCAGTAAAAAGATTGCCATGCGCAACCTTTTGTGCTCACAGACTGCACATGAGGACACGTTTAGTGTTGCAACGTCTACAGTGAACTCCTTTAGACGATTTCTATGTCTATTCCAAGAGCAGAAGTTGATAAGCGGGTCTGTTTCCGAACTGGTTGCCCTTAAAATGAAATAGAATCAAAATAACTCCTCGCTGAAGTTCGTGCGCTTATCAAGCGCTTTAGCGTTCTATACTTTCAGTAGCTAACAGATTTCATAGCATTCAATCAAAATAGGAAGGAGAGAACAATGAAATCGGCTGATTTTCATGACTGAAAAACTAATACTGAAATGAAACTAGGTAAAATTTTTACACCAAAATGATTTTAGCAAATTCTTTTTGCTTGAGTACTGCTATGGAGAGTCGTTGGTGAATGTAAAGGTTGTGTCAAATGGTGGTCCAGCGGTTTATAATGTAGTGTAGTGCAGGAACGTCGTGCAGTTACTTTTATTGAGTCGTGAATCCAACAGTAGATGCCGAACCAACAAGACAGGGAAAAATGAACCTTGCTGGCTACGAGGGCTTTTATGCCCTGATTGTTTCAGAACTTAAACATAAACAGCTGTGATCAATTATCACAAGCCACAGTAGGATAAATTACGTTTCATCAACATTCTATCGGTTGGATATCAGTCATCGAGGAGTTGATATAACTGCAGAGAGCTAATTCTTGTTTTCACTTCCAATGACCACAGTGGCTGTACTCTCAAATGAATTTTTACAATACTAATTTGGAATAGGATCGAAAATACAGTACCTCCCACAACTTTGTCAAAAAGCCGCGGAAGAGATAGATTCGCGTCATGTTTCGTCTTTTTGTTTTAACTTGACTTCGATCACTTTTCGGCACGGAAAACTATACCATTAGACTCAGCTCGTCGAGTTCTATAAGAATGCACTCTCAAATTTCAAAAAAATTTTTTATTCCAAAGTGCCTAAGGCAACTCATTAGCGAGCGTCGCTCGCTATAATTTTAACCAGAGACAAACAGCTTCCACTAGTATTCAGCAAGCCTTTTCTCCCTTTCTTTTTTGTTCTGGAATAGTATGAAAAAAGTGACTACGTGTTCTTCAGGTGATGCTGATCATTTTGATACCTGATATTCCCTATTTAAGTCAACTTTGTTGAAATCCATTTTTGGAACGAAGTTGCATCTTTGAAGTGGAAAAAAAAAAGGAGAATGGGCCAAACTATGACATTAGCTGAATACCCCTCTTCCAGTCAGCCTACCCTGCTGATAGTGAGCTTTTCGAGTTCTTTCCTGCCACCAGCTATTACCACGGATCTCTTTATCTTTATGTGTCACCAGCCATCACAAAGCGCACCACACACGCAAGCATGCATGAATGCGCCTGTATGGAGGCTAGAGATCTTTCAGTGAGAGAAGACCCTCAAATAAAGAGATCCGTAGTGATAGCTGGTGGCAGGAAAGAACTTGAACTGGTGGCGGATAGGGGGAAATCGCGGACCAAAAGCCACCATGTACTTGCCCTGAGACGCAGGTGGATTCAGGGGATGGACTCCCTGTTTCTGTAGTGCTGTGTCGATTCATACCAGCTGTCTCCACTCAGGTGTATCCATGCATGCTTGTGTGTGTGCGGTTGGTATCCTGCATGTCGGCACAGCTAAAGCTTGCATTCAAGTGACTGGGAAGTACATAGAAGGATGCCGAAAACGGCAATTCGAATGGGCCTCATTCCCCTGAACCTGAGGGAGCCCCCAATACGGCAGCGTTGGGTAGGACCGCTCGGGAGAGGCTGCTAGAATCTCAGGGCCCGGATAGGCTGCCTAAACGAAGAAGGACTAAGATGGCGATCTGTACTTTCAACGCACGAACGCTTGCATCCGAAGCTCACATCGAAGATCTGATGATGCAGGCCAGGAAGATCAAGTACGACGTCATCGGACTGACCGAGACGAGAAGGCACCGCTACACGCCGTTTTCGATACTGGAGAAGAACTGTTCCTTGGAACATGCGACAGCAGAGGCGTTGGCGGTGTGGGTGTCCTCGTCAACACGCACTTGGCCATAAACATCGATTCGTACGAAAGCCTTACGACCCGAATCGGACGTTTGAGATTGAGAAGATGTGGTTCAACTCCTGCTTTGACAATCTTCGTCGCCTACGCACCAACATCCAGCTACGACGAGGAGGAACACGAAGCATTTTATATGGAATTGGAGAAGTTCTACAAGGAAGATCATACCTTCTTCAAGGTCATCGTCGGCGACTTCAACGCCAAGATTGGCCCAAGAAGAACGGCTGAAGAACTTCACATCGGTACTCACGGAATGGATTGGAATGAGCAGGGCGAAAGACTGTCTGAGTTTATCATGTCGACCAACACCATCCATGGTAACTCAGTTCCAGAAGCCCTCTCACCTTCGTTGGACTTGGGAGTCACCTGATGGACAGTTCCATAACGAGATAGATCCACATCATCTTCAATTGAAGGCTTATCCTTACCTGAAAAGGATGAGAAGAGAACTGCGGTTTAACATTTTCTTTCGAATACAATTAAGGAAATCTCCCTTCACTCGAATTTTATTGAAGAAAAATCTACTGACGCTGCTGCTATTGCGCAATCCTGCGCGGTCGCGAATGGGTTAATAAGTGTTGTTTTTTTAGGAGCTGTAATAGTGCAGATCACGGCTGGCGCAGGATTACCAAATGTATTACACAGCTTCCTGGGCTAACGATGAGTCACTTGGTTTTTTCCTTTTGTACGCTGCTGGTGTTTCGTCACTCGATGCTGCCCCAGCCTTCTTTTCTTTACTTTTTGCGTTATGTGTCTAATGGATATTCCTTGCTCACCCTTTGCGGAGTTCTTCTCTTCGAAAGACCGATTGGAAGCTCGTGATAAAAATAACGAGTAGTTGGAGGAATTCGCACAATCGTTAAGCGCTTCTGGAAGACAAGGGCCAGGGTCAATTTAATGTGGTAATCCCACTCGAATACGGAATTAGAGATGGCCACAAGTGGTGAAGGAAAGAAGAAACATCGTAAAAAATTCAGAAATTTCAAACCTGC